>ML257186.1:130255-152728 GCA_005239495.1 Nicotiana undulata | reverse complement strand
TTTTAACCCCAAACTTTTTATAATTACACTTTTTCCCTATTCTCAACTATAAATACCCCCTCATTCTTTCATTATTACTCATAAAATCATCAATCTCTCTCAATCTCTCTCTACTCAAATTCTCAATTCAAGTTAAATAATGTCGTTCTAGAAATAACTCATTTATTCGGGAACACTATAATGTGGTACAAGAAAATGAAGAATTTTACATAGTAAAGTGCAAGCACTGTGGTCGTGTCTACACTTGGCGTCCAAAGTTGACCGGCACGGTCTCTTTAAGGAGGCATATAATAAAGAGTTGTCTTAGGCGTTCTCAAAACATTCGTAATGTTATAGTTTCTTAATTTAATTTGAAGTACTATTAATTTATTATGCAATATTAGTGCAAGTTTGAAGTACTATTATTATTAATTTGAAGAAACTTACTATTTTTTGTGTTTAAATATGAACTACAATATTTATATCACAAAGATTTACAAGAAATTGCCTTACATAAAAAAAAATTAAAAAAAAATAGCCCAGACCCGTTTAGGCCCGTTAGGCCCGCGGGCCCAGCCCGCAGCCCGGGCCTATGTGGGCTTAGGCCCGTAGGGGCCGATTCCACTCATATAGCCCGTTTGGCCCGGGCCTGTTTAGCCCCGGCCCGCATAGCCCAGGTCCGTTTTGCCCCGGCCTGGCCCGTTAGCCACCCTTAGCGATAGGACTGAAATTTCGTATGTCCATATAAAATGACCTAGTGATCAATACTCATCGCTTCACCGTAATTTTGGTGTTTAATTTTAATGTTTTAGGTCACGCAATATAAACTTGTAATTATATCCACTTTTTCGTGTGTATTAGTTCATGCGGATTTTGTACAATTTCTTATACAGACTCTGATTAGCCTGATTTTTCTTAGGTACATAGGAAACAAGCTAGCTAATACTCACCGCTTTCACGATGACAATCGTGTTTAATTTTCTAGTGTTTGGGTCATGCAACACGAATTTTTGATTATCTTCACTTTTTTCATGTGTATTAGTACATGTTGTAGAATTTGTTGACGGACTCCGATTGACGTGAATTTTAGTAGATCCATAGAAAATGATCTAGTGACCATTTTATTTATTTGCCATGACTTTAAGATTCAATTTATGGTGTTTCATGGTCATGGAATACGAATTTGTAATTAATTTACTTTTTCGTGTGTAAATATGCTAATTTCGTAGTATTTCTTTGACGGACTCCAATTGCCTCGAAATTTTGTTGGTCCATAAGAAACAATGTAGCGACCAATACTCATTGCTTTCTCATGATTTAGGTTCATTTTCTGGTGTTTTTCAAGTCTTGCAACACAAATTTGTGATTCTATCCACTTTTTTTGTATGTATTAGTACATGTTGATTCTATAAAAGAATTGATTGACTCCAATTGGACTGAAATTTCGTAGCTCCATAGGAAACGACCTAGTGATCAATTAGCATTGCTAGCCATGATTATCAGATTTACTTTTTGGTATTTTGGGGTCATGTGTAACGACCCGGTCGGTTGTTTTGAGAGTTAGCGCCCTGATCCCCTAATAACTTCTTTTCCCATGTCTATTTATGCTTTTGGGACTTGATGGAACCTTTAGTTGTGAATTTCGGAGAGTTTTGGGACACATGGTCCTTTTATATGAGTTTAAGCTTTAGAAATCGGATCGTAGTTGGAACTGTGTGAAGACGGATCCAGAATGAAATTATGTCGACCCCGTTAGCTCTGTTAGGTGATTTTGGGGTTAGGAGCGTGTCCATAATGGGTTTTTGAGGTATGTAGAAGATTTAGGCTTGAATTGACGAAAGTTAGAATTTCGACGATTTCGGCCGATAGGTTAAATTTTGAAATCGGGCTCGACATGGAATTCTGAGAGTTGCACTAAGTCCATTGTGTTATTTATGACCTGTGTGTAAAATTTGAGGTCATTCGAATGAGTTTGGACGTGTATCAGCATCGGTTGTGGATTTTGGAGATTTCAAAAATTCGTAGGCTTGAATCCATGCATAATTGGTGATTTTGATGTTATGTGATGTGTTTTGAAGGCTCGACTAAGTTTGAATGAGGCATTAGGATTGGATGGTAGGTTTGGTTGAGGTCCCGGGGGCCTCGGGTGTGTTTCGGATGCTCAAACGGGCATTTTTAGCCTTATGTGATTGCTGGTTTTTGCTGGTGAAATTACAGCTATTTTTCCTTCATCACGATCGCGTGAGAGAGTCTGCGATCGCGTAGAGTAAATAGAGACAGGCAGGATTTTGTTCTTCGCGATCGCATAAAGAGGAACGCGATCGTAAAGGTTGGTTTGCCTTGGCCACTGCGTTCGCGTGGGCCTTGTTGCGTTCACATAGAAGAAATAAGGCAGCAGGTGTTTGGGCGTACTTCTACGTTGTCGCGTGATGCCGACCGAGATCGCATTAGTCTGAGTATGTTGAGAAACGCGTTCGCGAGTTGATCCCTACGTTCGCGTAGAGGCGAATTTAGGCGTGTGTGAGTTACTCTTCACGATAACGACTGTGTGTCCGCGATCGCAGTGAAGAAAGTCCTGGGCAGATTCTTAAAAACCCAATTTGAGGGTTTAAGTCATTTTTCACACTTTTGAACTTGAGAGCTCGGGAAAGTGCGATTTTTCGGGAGATTTTCACCTGCCAATTTGGGTAAGTGATTCCTACTCGGTTTATACTAATTTTTATGATTATATTCTTAAATCTATCCTTTAATTTTGAATTTATGGTGGAAATTAGGAAAATATTGGATAAAGTACTTAGGCCAAATTTTTGAGTTTTGAGTTTTGATTGTGATTTTGATATCTGATTCGAGTAATTCTTGTATGGTTAGGATCGTGAGTGAATGGGTGTTCGGAATTTTTTATTTTTATCCGATTCCGAGACGTGGGTCCGGGGAACATTTTGGGCAATTTTTCTAATTTCGCGTATTAGCTTCGAGCTAATTAGCTATATTGATTCCTTAAAGTGATATTAACATTATGAAATTGAATTGAATAGATTTGGGTCATTCGGAGTCGGGTACTCGTGGCAAGAGCGTGGTGTTGAGTTGAGTAGAGCAGTCGAGGTAAGTGGCTTGCCTAACTCTGTGTTCGGGACTTCCCCTTAGGTTGTTTTGATACTATTTGTTGTGTGGACGCCGTGTACGTGAGGTGACAAGTACGTACACGGGCCATTGTTGCCAAAATTTCCACTTTCCTTTCTATGCCATAAGTCATTTCACTCTTATTTCACTGTTTAATGTGCAAATTGTGTAGTTTAGATTAGGAAGGAACATGTCTACCTGTTTTTACCTGAATTTCATATTTGATACTATGTGCACCATGTTTAGTTAGTCTTATCCTTTTCCTTGCCTGTGACTTTTCTCCCGAACTGTTTAAATAAACCTTATCCGGCATTTATTTGCATTTTTCATATTTAAATTAGGACTACGGACGTATTCGGGGAACTTTCCCCATGTACTGCATATTTAAATTGGGACTACGGACGTATTCCAGGAGCTTTCCTCATGTACTGCATATTTAAATTGGGACTGCAGACGTATTCCGGGAGCTTTTCTCCTGTACTGCATATTTAAATTGGGACTACGGACGTATTTCGGGTATTTAAATTAGGACTACGGACGTATTCGGGGAACTTTCCCCATGTACTGCATATTTAAATTGGGACTACGGACGTATTCCAGGAGCTTTCCTCATGTACTGCATATTTAAATTGGGACTGCAGACGTATTCCGGGAGCTTTTCTCCTGTACTGCATATTTAAATTGGGACTACGGACGTATTTCGGGTATTTAAATTAGGACTACGGACGTATTCGGGGAACTTTCCCCATGTACTGCATATTTAAATTGGGACTACGGACGTATTCCAGGAGCTTTCCTCATGTACTGCATATTTAAATTGGGACTGCAGACGTATTCCGGGAGCTTTTCTCCTGTACTGCATATTTAAATTGGGACTACGGACGTATTCCGTGAGCTTTCCCCTCTGTAATGCATCTTAACATTTGGAACTACGGGACATATCCCGGGAGATTCAACCGTGTGATACTCGTGCTGAGCCAAGGGCTCCCTGTTGCTGTTTTACTTACGGATTATGCATTTCTATTGTTTACCTTAGAATTTATATCCTTATGTACTATTTTTACACTATTTTACTTATGAAAATCCAGTAGGGCCTTAACCTGACCTCGTCACTACTTGACTGGGGTTAGGCTTGGCACTTATTGGGTACCAATTGTGGTGTACTCATGCCCTTTCCTGCACATAATTTCGTGTAAAGATCCAGGTACCAGTACCCAGTTCCGTGGCTAGGGGTCGTGTAGCTGCCTAGAGGAGACCGCAAGGTAATTCTGCCGCGTGCGCAGAATCCTACGAGTCACCTTCTATTGTAGTTTTAGACAGAGACATCTTATGTATTTCTGTTTCTTCATTGTATAGAGCTATTTTAGTACAGAGCTTGTGACTAGACGTGACATTCCGGGTTTTTGGAAGTTATATTTTTACATGCCGAGCCACTATGTTATATCTACCTATGTTCTTCTTTCTGTCTTTATGTTATTATATTGTATAGAGCTATTTCGTTGCAGCTGTTACCAGGAGACCTTAAGGTATTTCTTCCGCGTCCGTAGAATCCTCCGAGTCACCTTCCATTCTAGAGTATATAGACATTTTCTATGTACTTTCTTTCCAGTTTGTTTTAGAGCTACTGTAGTATAGAAGCTTGTGACTATATTGTGACATTCCGGGTTTTAGGGTTATACTTGTACAAGCCGAGCGGCGTTGTTATTTTTTTATCTAGATTTTTCCCCTTCCTGTCTTTATTGCATCACATTTTTATTTAGTTTTATTTGAAATTTAGGCTTACCTAGTCGTAGAGACTAGGTGCCGTCACGATCCCCTTTCGGAGGGTAAATCGGGTTGTGACAAGTTGGTATCAGAGCGTCTAGGTTCATAGGAGTCAAGTCACAAGACGGTTTATTAGAGTCTCGCGGATCAGTGCGGAGACGTCCGTATCTATCTTTGAGAGGCTATGTAACTGTTAAGAACAATCACATTCTTTAGAATTCTTTGTCGTGCTAATAACTGTTATCAAAGGACTAAAACTCTATTCTACTCTTTCTCACAGATAGTGAGGACCTGTACAATAATTGAAAATACTAAGAAAAGATGAAGATAACTGAGATCTCTTCGCTTCCAAATGTTTATCGTGTGTATTCTTCCTCAAAAGTGGCGTCTCCTCCTCACAATATGGTTGTTTCTTCAATTCTGTGATTAATTGCTTAATTGTCTGGCCAACAGTTATGTTCTATTTACTATCTATGCTATGCTTGGGAAAGGCGTGTATATATTAGAGAATAATTGAAGAGAGCGCGATCTTAACTTTTAGGGGGGCAGATTTGTGGTTAGGATAGGAATATACATAGTCACTGTGCTTAATTAAATATCGTAATCTTAATGCGATCTTAATAGATTGATTTCAATGAAATACAGGCGTTCATCTATTTTGAATAGGCGAGTGGTACTTCGGGAGAAGGCTATAAGAGTAATTATCGATTAATTAGCAACCATGAGTGAATTGAATGGAAAAGAGAGTTAATTAGAACACAATATGAATGGTGAATCTATCACAGCCCTGGAATATTTGTCTCTACTGAATATACAAAAATCAACTTGTTACATGATGATTTAGTTATTACTTAGAATCATAGTATAGTATAATCATATCCTTGGACTTTATTTTGTCTTGACTGAATAACAATTTTAGTAAATTTTTGGGTAGTTGATAGAAGTCTCTGTGGGTTCGACACTCGACTTATCATTTTATTACTTGTACGATCACGTATACTTGTTGTTGATACCCAATTTTTCCTCAAATTATTTTCAAACTTGCATATAAGCTTTCAAAATTACTCTTTGTAATAATGAGTATTTCTTTCCATTTTTCCATATTTTTATTAAATTATTTTTCTGCTTATTTTAATATTTCATATTTAAATAAATCATGAATTATGCTAGAAACAATTTTTTAAATATTTCCCAGCTCAGTATGCTATTTATAATCGATTTTTTATCTAGTGAAATTCAATTATTTCACAAATTAGCCAATTGGGTTTTATTTAATTTCAATTTTACAATTACGGACCAATTGAACATTTTGTATTATTTTTATTCGAAACTTATGCATTTTTACACCTAATGTTAGTTAATTACTGTGATTTTACTTATTTTTACTCAATTGCATGTTTATATGATTATTAGCTATTTTTAATTAATTAATTATCTACTTTTACGGGTATTTAATATATAGCCACATCTATTTTAATTTTAGCCACATTTCAACCCAATCTTCAAACCCAATTTACCCAAACCCATAACCCAAATTCGATCCAGCCCAATCCAAAATTTAACCCGCCCCAACCCCTGCTTAAATCTGAGCCGTTGATCAAATGAGATCAACGGCCTAGATTGTTTCTTTCCTTAATTAACCCAAACGACCCCCCATTCGACCCCTCATTCTTTCGAGACCACTCATCTCTCTCTCTCTCTCTAGTCTCTTCTAGAGACTTCCGTCTCTTCAGCTCCGATGAACTCTTCGTCTTCTCCGGCCATCCCCCTTGTCGGAGACCTTGAAGCCCTCATCCTCTTGCCTCTCATGGATCTCCTGTGACGGTGATGTTGTCCTTAAGTCCCTCAAAGGGCGAGAACCCGTATGCTTACACCCCTGGTGTCCCTGTTCACCCCAAGCCTCCAAAGCTTGATTCTGAGAGAGGTTGTGACCTCTGGGCTCAAGCCATGGCTGTTCGGGGTTCTTTTTCGTCCTCTCAGAGGTTTTCTGTGAAACCCTAACATGTGACACTTCCTATTTTCTTAGATCTACACTAGATTCAGGTTTATTACTAGTATTATTACACTTTTTCTCAAAGGTTTTCCGTTTTTAAACAAGTTTTACTTGGGGTTTCTAAAGTTTTTCTTCAAACGATTTTCTCAAAGTTCCAGTGACTTTTCTCGCATGCTTAAGTGTTTACCACTTTAAACCATGGCTTGTTATGTTAAAACTTTAGTTTTTAACACTTCTTTAAATCATTAGTATGTCTGCTCTTTTTATTTTGTACGTGTGTCTGTTTTCCCACGAATGATTCCTGTTTCTTTGTGATTGCTTCTTCGCTGTGCTACTGAGTCTTTGATTTTGTCGTTTCTTATACTTGAATCAATATTATCTTGAATCCCTGAATGATTGTAAGTAGTACTGTATTGATTTCTATATGTTGATACATGAGACCTTCCCTTAGTTAGTATCAATTTCGAATCCCTGATTTTTGTGTGGATACTTGTACTGATTTCCGACTACTTCCTTTGTTTTACAACTTCAAATTATTTTATTACCTTATTATGTGATCGACTGCTCTATTAATTGATTGTTACTGTTATTTATTTAATTAAACCCTAAGTACCTAGCCCTGATTACTTACGCTATACTTAAGGTATTTTGAATGATTTCCTTATGTGAATTGTTTCCTTATTTTCCACTTTTCCCTTTGTCTTTGAAATGTCTCCCTTGATTAAGGAAAGACTTGGCTTGACTCTTGTTTTTACTAATTCCGAGTTCTTACCAATTACTGAACAAATTGGTTCTTTCCTTATTTGTCCTGAAATGATCCTCTTTGCCTTATTTGACTCCTTACCGTTTGAGTATTGAAATCCCTTGACTTATAGGGAACCGTGCCATTGATTTCCTGACTGATTGATTCTGAGTTCTTTGATTACCATGCTATTGTGATTCTTACCATATTTTGCTACTCATTTTTCAACTATAAAATTTCTATCTTTTCACAAACACAAGGACACAGACACAAGACTTATGGTTAAAACTCTCTCCACGCACTAAAGCTCTCTGGTCTATTACTTTAGTCTTTTGTTCTTGTCTACTGTTAGCCGGCTACAAGCCAAGGCTAACCATTGTGCTCTTTCTCTCGTTCTCTCATTCTGCTTTTCTTTACACTGGTATGTCCCATTTTAAATTCAAAGCCTCATCAACTACATGATATTCTACTTGTTTCAGTTCTTATTGTTCTTCATCTGCTTCTACTTATGGTTTTTCTGTGAAACCTGTAATTAGAGTACACTCAACATGTTATTATCTCCCTTTTCATGTGTGTTTCTGGGCATATATATTAGTTGTTTTCATAGTTGTGTCCCAGTCCCTTGACCCCCTCTATGTGACTCTTTATGACTGGTTTATGGCTATGTTAGAGTAAGCAATCTCTGATCATGTCTGAACCATTCCTATTTTGATTGTTTACAGTTAAATGCTCTACATGTTCCCATCCCCATTACCCCTGCGTGTAATGCTTGAACTTGTTGTAATGCTGTGTGTTTTGGTTGTGCGTCTTTGATGTTGTTTGAAGATTGTTACTTACTCATCTCTTTCAAAAACTATTTTTTGTCGAACCAAATCTCCGGTCTATTAACTCTCTTCCAAAACTCTTCTTTTCTTTTCAACTCATTTCTGGAACTTCACATTATTCCTAGAGACTTAGGTTCCACCCCCTCAGTGTGAGCATTGCTTAGGGAACCTCTCGAGTTCCCTCTGAACTTTGACACACTGAGGCTGGTATTTCCACACTGCACATGCTTAAAAGTCTTGGCAATTATGTCTGGGTGTGAGCATTGGCGGGGGACCTACGAGGACCTTAGGGAACTTTGACGCACCCGGACTATGAAGGGCTGTGAAATTCGAAAGGATTGAGGATTGGTAGATATGGGCCTGATTGAAGGCTCCCTATAGAAGTAGCTTCTTATTTTCCTTTCAGTAATGTAATTTATTATCCTTGGTTTGTAATAATATGTAAATAAATACTTGGGGCTGGATAGTGAATATGGGAGGGGATTATGCATGCTTAATATAGTATGGGTAGAAATCATGATTATAGGATTTACTTTACCTATGTGTGCAATAGTATCATGCTTAGGACTTGCATGCCATGCATTAGAAACCATGCTTAGGTTGTTTACTTCAGCATCTCTACTATACTCATGTTATTTTAAAATCATGTTCACAATTATATAACTATAATAACAATTTCTGTAATGTTACTGCCTCTGCATTTTCATAATTATTACATCTAGAAATCATGCTTTAGGTTTCATAAAAAACCATCAAGTATCAATGTGTGCATTAGATACCATATTACCCTAGGATTTTACTTTCAGCATGTCTGTTTCAAGTTTTATGATAAGTATTCTGCCAAACACCTAGAAGTATGTATTAAGTTTAATCACGTTTTGTATCGCATGTATGTCTAATAACCTCGCTAAAATATGTTAAATGGCTAAAAACGTTTTCTATAATACCTAACACTGGCTTCAATACATTGTCTTAGATACCATGCCTATAGGATTTTATTCCCACCACATGTCTTTTAAAATCAAAGTTAAAGACCTGCATTTCACTGATTTCGTAAAATGAATAATCAGTATATATTCGGACGGCTAGGCAAACCTTAGGCTTAATACTTATACAACCAAAGATCAACTATTTTATGTATTGCCTGTATTACAGAACGAATGGTCTTCAAAACCAATCAGTCTTTTCCTGAAATTCATCTAACTTTGCTGCTTGTTACTACCCTCAACTCATGCTTTGCCTAGAAACTGCTGGATTTTCAAAATCGTTTACCCTTTTTCTGAAGCATGTACAAATCACTCTGTCTATTTAAAACCCCTGCTTTGCTTTCAAACTATTGGTTTTCTAAAAAATTTCATTCACTCTTTTTTACTAAACTCCATTAAAACTGTTGTTCACTCTTTTGAATTCCTGCCCTGTCTTTAAATTACTGGATTTCCAAAATCAGTCACTCCCTTCTGCAAATCACTCTGTTTATTTTGAATCCTACTTTGCCTTCGAATTACTGAGTTTTCAAAATCATTCAGCCCCTTTGCTAAAACTCGTTGAAACTTGTTGTTTTCACACTCAAATTTCCTGCTTTAAGTTTTGACTTTTGAGACTTTTATTGTGTTTGAGACGTGCTATTTTACGTGTCTTATTTGCGGAGGGATATATGAGCCCCTAACTGTTTATGTGAATCCTTTATGTGTAAGTCCTAACTGTTTTCTACCTGTCGCTTATAGTTTATCCTTTAAAACTTAAGGGGTGATCCTAGTGCTCACCTTGTAGGATTAGTAGTCCTCAACACCCTCCAGGACTTATAGAATGGGACGGGTAATATCACGCAATAAGCTTTCGTGACCAACACACACACTTTAAATACCTTTGCGGGGTGGGAAGGGTAGAATATGTATATGATGACCGGTGCGCTAATACCACGTGTAGCCCCTCTTCGAGGCGTGACATACCGGGTATTGCATTGATGTGATCCATATCGATTTAAAACCTAGGATATTTTCATTCAAATGATTTTACTTTGATATTCTATTAAAATTCTTTTGATAATTCCAGCATTTACTTGAAATCCCCTCTTACGTGAGCCTTGCTTGTCATTTGTTTAATGTCCAAATTCACAAAACTACTTGGCTGGGACCCACAGTTGTAGATCTTGAGGGTTGCCTAACACCTTCCCCTTGGGATAACTTCAAGCCCTTACCCCAATCTCTTGTAATGCAAACTATTTTATGAGTTAATTATTCTAGGTTCCCTAATGCACCATAAAATCGTTAGGTGGTGACTCTTCCATAAAACCTTTTTCTTTAAGGAGTTGTCCAGAATGTCATGAAACCCGATCTCCGCGTACCTAACCCGTGTGAGGAAAAAAGGGGGGGCGCGACACTTGTGTGTGCATTTGGGAGCAACAGAGGGGATTTATTATGATGAGACATTTTCTCTAGTTGCTCGAATGGAGGCTATCAGAATTCTTATTGCCTTTGCATCTCATATGGAATTCACATTGTTCCAAATGGATGTCAAAAGTGCATTTCTGAGTGGCTTCCTGAAAGAAGAATTTTATGTCAAGTAGCCTCCTGGATTTGAATGTCACGAGCATCCTGAGCATGTGTTCAAGTTGGACAAGGCTTCGTATGGGTTAAAGCAGGCTCCCCGAGCTTGGTATGAAAGATTATCAAAGTTTCTTCTAGAAAATGGCTTTACAAGAGGAAAAATTGACAACACTCTTTTTCTAAAGAAACGAGGGAGGAACCTGCTCATCGTTCAAGTATATGTTGATGATATCATTTTTGGAGCCACAACTGACTCTCTTTGTGAAGAGTTTGTAAAACACATGGGGAGTGAGTTTGAGATGAGCATGATATGAGAATTGAATTTCTTCTTGGGACTTCAAGTGAAGCAATCTACAAAGGGAACATTGATAAGCCAGCAGAAGTACATCAAGAAGCTGCTGAAAAGATTTGACATGGAAGCATCAAAAGTTATCGACACTCCCATTGCCAAAGCTACATGTCTAGACATGGATGAACCTGGTTCCCCTGGAAATAAAACCATGTATAGAGGCATCATTGGATCACTCCTGTATCTCACTACAAGCAGACCAAACATTGTGTTCAGTGTGGGTCTCTGTGCAAGGCTCCAATCAAATCCAAAGGAATCTCAATTGAAGGATGATAGAAGAATTTTGAGATATCTTAAAGGAACACAGGACCTGGTTCTCTACTATCTTGCAGGTGATAATTTTGATCACATTGGGTATGTTGATGCTGATTATACAGGATATCTAGTGGACAGGAAAAGCACGTCTGGAATGACACATTTTCTGGATTCCTGTCTTATCTCATGGAGTACAAGGAAGCAAAACTCAGTGGCACTATCAACAACTGAAGCAGAATATGTAGCAGTCGCTTCTTACTGTGCTCAATAATTATGGATCAAGAAGAAATTGGAAGACTTTAAGGTGTACACTGATTGTGTACCTCCCTTGTGTGAAAATACAAGTGCACTCAACATGGCCAAAAATCCAGTCCAACACAAGAGGACCAAGCACATTGATGCACGTCATCACTTCCTGAGGGACAATGTTGAAAAGGGGCTCATCACTGAAGATCAAATTGTAGACATCTTCACCAAAGCCCTGAGTAGAGAACATTTGGAGAGAAATCGCCTGGCATTGGGGTTGATAAAACCCAACCGGGGACCTGGTTCCCAGTGATTAGCTATGAAATACATATACAAGTAAAGTTGGCTAAAGTGTTTTATCGCAAAGTCTAACTCATTTCTATATCATTTCAGGTAGACACGCATGATGATTGCAGAGCAGCTGATGCAGTACATACTGGTAAAAGAGGTTAAGCTCACTCCCAAGACCTGTCAGGGAACCTGGTTCTCCTAACACAGGTTAGTAGCTTCTTTGTTCTCTCATACACAATTTAAAATGGACAAAACCAATACCACATCATCAATATTTCAGTCTCTTTACGTTGTGTCATTTCATCCAAAGTGTCTCACTTACCACTGAATGACCCGACTCCCCAAGAAAAATTGTCGTCATTTCATAATCGGTCCTCACTTTTAATAAATACATCCATCAATGTCCCAACCCTTCACTTCAAAATTTAGAATTTTCTCTTTGTCCTCTCTCTACTCAATCCACAAACTCTTCCAGCAAAACTTCACCATGTCTAAAAATCAAGCAACTCCCAATGTACCTGACAGTACCCCCATTGAGTCCACACCGGTTAGAACTCCAGTGGTGGACTCCTCGCCCAACACAACCACTAGTCTAAACCCTAGAGTACATTCCCCTCCACACTATACTCCCACTCCTACCCACTGAGATTCTGGTCCTCATCAAAGTCATGAAAAGTCGACTCGGAGCAAGTCTGAGAATTCTAGTCCTCCTCCAGTCTCGTCGGTCAAACAGAGTGAACAAGGTGATTTGGTTCAAGAAGGAAATCAGGAAACATCGACTCTCGCCATGGAAGAGCCCTCTAGTGAAAATCCAGTGATTAGTCATGAAAATACTGAGAAAACCATGACAGGTTGCAATTCTACAGGTATCACTCCTCCCTATGATAAAATTTCTACCGGACCATAAGAAAAGAAGGAAATAGAAAATATGCTCTCCATCGCTTCTGAAGGGGTTGTTGTAGAGGAAGGTTTGGGGGGGGGGGTATGAACCTTAGGGGGGAGAGTCTCAACCCATAGAAGAAGAGGGAGCACTTGTGCCATTTGAATAACCAACACAAGATGATGCTACTGGGGTCCTAAATGATGGACCTGATCCCTCCATGGAGGATCCAGGTCAGGGATTATCTCCCCAGGTCAGGGTTGATACTGCTACTTCTCCCCACTTCTATGCTGAGCCCCTGAATATGGTGGTGCCTGAGATGCAGCCTTATAGTGAAGAAGACCTAGATGATATGGTGATTAGCATTTTTATCAGGGTTAGGAGTAAGCCAGTGGAAACTCCAGAGCCAACCCCTAAGCGACCCACTACACGGTTGCGGAAAAATGAGGCTCTAAAGTCTGCTCTCAAGAAAAGCCAAATGAGTCAAATAAAGAGAAAGTTGGTCAAAGATGGAAAAGTTTTACAAGAAAAAGATGTTCTTGTGGTTAATGTGAATGGGGAAGCCGAAGAGGAACCTAGTTCCTTGACTCGCAAGTCCTTAAGGAAGAAGTATTCCCTCTCTCAATCCAAAAAGCATATTTCTACCAGTATTAAGAGTCCTTCCAAGAGTGTTGATGTTGCTTCCACTGAAACGTTTGTGAAGAGTTCTGAAGACAAGACAGTGAAAGAGAGTGGTCACAAGTCTGATGATGAAGAAGTGGAAAAATCTAGTGAATATGTTCATGAACAGTCAGTGGAGAAGGGAAAAGACATACGCAAGTCAGTAAAAAGGATGATGGATGATGAGGAACCCGGTTCCTCCAAGAAAGCAAAAGTTGGTGAGTGTCTGAGTTCTGGAAAGGAAACGTTGAGGTATCAGAAAGTGTTGTGGGGTCGCACATTTTCCCTTGAGATTGTTGTAGCTTCTTCTTGGGAGACTTCAAGGTATACATGCTTCACATTCGTAGGCCTCAGAATCAGCTTCCCTATTTTACTTCCTCTTGTATTTCTTTCAGACAGTGATGTATTAGATATTCTAGAATTATTCTATAGAGCTTATGATTCACTTCCACTGGTTTTGGGGTGTGTATTGTGAGATTTTGTTTTCGGAAGGTGTTTATCTATAATTTAGTTGTTTTCAGTAACTTTTTAATTTATATATGTTCAATATTTACTATTTGTTAGGCTCACCTAGTCGTAGATACTAGATGCCATCACGACATCTTACATAGAGAAATTGGGATCGTGATAGATTCCAGTTTTCATGTTCTATAGTCATCGCCATCTGCATGAATTGGACGACCGGTCTCGAATCTCTTAGAATTTTTTGTGCCTATCAAAAATGACCTAATGAATAATAGTCATTATTTTGCATGTTCGTTCTTTATTTTTTGGTATTTTAGGGTCATAAAAAAGAATTTAAAACGATTCTGAAATTTTGTGTGTTATAGACAACGTCATTTGCATGAATTCGAGCAACTGGCCCCAAATCTCCATGATCGTTCCTCGTATTTTGGAGTTTTAGGGCCATAAAAAGGAATTCTTGACGATTCCTAGATTTTCGTATGCTATAGTCCACGCCATCTACATGAGTTCCGACGATCGGTTCCAAAACTTCTAAAATTTAGCTGCCCCATGAAAACTAACCTAATTAACAATAAACTTCAATCCACCGTGAACCTTCCTAATATTTGATGTTTTAGGGCCTTAAAACGGGAATTCAAGACGAATCCCAGATTTTCGTGTATTATAGTTCACGCCATCTTCATGAATTTGGGCGAACATTTTTCAAATCTTCTAAAAACCTTTGGGCCCACAAAAAATGACATGATAAACAATAGTCATCGCTTCGCCATGACAATTTCTTGTTTTTGGTGTTTTAGGACCATAAACTAAGAATTCAAGATGATTTCGAGATTTTCGTGTGCTATAGTCCACACCATCTGCATGAATTCGAGCGCCCAGCCCCAACTCTCATAAACATTTTGGGTCCATCAAAAACCTAATGAAAAATAGTCAGAGTTTCACCATGACCTAAAGCATGTGTTATTTTATTATGAAGAAAAAGAAAAGAACCGTGGTAAAAGCACAATAAAATTCGTTTCTTTTTACGGGGAATCGAACATGCATGTCTTCCATGAGAACCCAAGTCCTTACCACTGAACCCAGATGCCTTTTAATACAGGGTTCGGGAAAAAGTCACTGGGTTTGCCCGAACCCGCAACCACTACTGTAGCTCTACCCCTGACCATTCCTCGGTTTTGGCGTTTAAGGGCCATAAAATAGGGATTTGGAACGATTCAAAATTTTTTATGTGCTTTAACCCACGTAATGTGCATGATAACTGGCTCTGAATGTCCAAAATTTATGTTGGCCCCTCCGAAATGACTTAATGAACAATAGTCGTCGCTTCTCCACGATTGTTCATCGTTATTTGACGTTTTAGGGCCATTAAAAAGAATTCAGGACGATTCCCAGATTTTCTTGTGCTATAGTGCATTGCCATCTACATGAATACAGGCAACCGATTCCAACTCTCTTAAAATTTTGCGGGCCAATTAATAATGAAAATGAACAATAAATATCGTTTCGCCATGATTGTTCCTCATTTTTTAGTATTTTGGGATCATAAAACAAGCATTGAGGACGGTCCCCAAATTTTAGTGTGTTATAGTCCACGCCATCTGCATGAATTCGGGAGACCAGCCATGAATCTCCTAGAATTTTGCGGGCCCATAAAAAATGACCTAATGAACAATATTTATCGCATCGCCATAATAGTTCCTCGTTTATTGGCATTATACGGTCATAAAACGGGAATTTGGGACGATTCCCTAATTTTTAAGTATTATAGTCCTGTCCATCTGCATGAATTCTTTGAATCTCCTAAAAATTTGTCGGCCCATCAAAAACGACCTAATGAACAGTAATTATTGCATCTCCATGACCATTCCTCCTTTTTGGCGATTTAGGACCATAAAATAGGAATTCAAGAGGATTCCCATATTTTCGTGTACTATAGTCCACACCATCTGCATGAAATCGGGCGATCGGCCTCAAATCCCTTGAAATTTTGTTGGCCCATCCAAAATGACATAATGAACAACAATCATCGCTACGCCATGATTGTTGCTCGTGTTTTGGTATTTTAGGGCCATAAAATATGATATTAGGACGATTCTCATATTATCATGGTCCACGCCATTTGTATGAATTCAGACGACAGGTCTCGGATATTCTAAAATTTAGCGGGCCCAACAAAAATGACCTAATGAACAATAGTCATATATTCACCATGATCGTTCCTCATTTTATGGCGTTTAAGGCCATAAAAGAAGAATTTAGGATGATTCCCATATTTCATGTTTTGTAGTCCACGACATCTACATGAATTCGGGCGATCGGCATCAAATCTCCTAAAAATTTTGCGGTCCCATAGAAAATGAACTAATGAACAATAGTCATCGCTTCACCCTGACCTTTCCATTTTTTGTAGCTGATATTTTCAAATTACACCTTAAAATAGTGTAACGCGATCGATGTCAAATATAGTAACCCAACAAGGTTGGGGTCGAATCCCACAAGGAATAGGCGTGAAAAGTTTACTTGGGTAGTGTGAATCTTAACTTAAATCGTATTTCTATTCCGTTAGAGTAACCAAAGTATCGTAATTGATTGAGTGGTAATTTAGTGAAATAGTAACGAGTATGATTGATTAACGTTGTAATTAATTTGATTAACTAAACCAAGGTTGTGTCCCCTTCAATGAAGTGTAATGCTATCGGTGTTAATATGATATATTTCTAATGGAAGGTTCTATAGATATGCAAATGATTTCTAAATGACTATCCAATATTTTCTAATAGTTGGGTAGTATTTCCTCTTTATGATTTTTTTCAAATATAAAAGAGTTGCAATTAAGAGTAATCAATAAATGTCAAATAAAACACACGTATTCCTAAGTGATTCTATTAAACAAGGTTTAAAGCCTTGAGTCTTTGATATTTACTTCTACCAATCCTAACTCACTTTTTCAAGTAAATAAAGAATTTAATGGCACTTGTTAATGTTTGCAACCACCAACAATAAATGAAGAATGAGAAATAAATATATATCAACCAACCAACCATTATATATATATATATTCAATGTTAAACACCCATTAACATAACACCAATTTGGAGTCCACAATCTTAGTATTTAAAGCTAGCTACTCATGCTAAAATACAAGAAGATAAAATTAATAAATGTCATAAAGCTTACAAAAGTGCAAGAATCCTCACTCCTAAAGCTTCCAAAAGATGAGAATATTAAAGTCTTGGAATGTAGCTCAAAAACCATACAAGAATGACCCACAAAACACCAATAAATCTATTTATAGTGGGCTAATACTCGGGGTCAAAATCTGACAAAAATGCCCTTCCAGGTCAAATATGTGACCGCATTTATGTCGCATACAAACATGCGGTCCGCATTATTGACACGCCCATAGCATCTTTAAAACCCTAGTTCCCAGGCAGTCATCGCATTCATGTTATGCGGTCCGCATTATTGATATGCGACCGCATAATGTCGTCGCATTTCTGATCTCAGCATTTGGCACAGGAGGTTTGCGATCCATTATGCGGCCCGAAAATCTGTTATGCGATCGCATAATGGACCGCATTCTTGCACTTGAAATTGGCCAAGTAGTCTGTTGGACTCTGCGATTCCCATGAGCAGTTTGCGGTCCGCATGTTGGATTTGTGGACCGCATTTTGACATCTGCGATAGCATATTCCTTTTTCTTGTCTTTTTCCAGCTTTTTGATTCCATTTCCATGTTCTTGGGTCCTCAAGCCTCGTATACTGCAAAACATAGAAATTACATAAATATGAAAGATAATTGCATTTAAAACGAGCTAAAATCTAAGCAATTTGGTATTAAATGTGCCGAAATTCTCCGGCACATCAACTCCCCCAACTTAAACTCTTGCTTGTCCTCAAGCAACTAAAACGACTCTATCCTAATCTAGACTCCCACTAAACGACAGGAAATAATAATGACCACGGACGGTGTTAATTGTCAGTATTACACACATGTACTTTCGTTTATTTACCCTTCCTGAACAATCACTGTTATTTACAAAGAAACTAATCAACTTGTGAACTTTGATCCTCGACCAACTTGACAAAATGTTACTCTCAGCTAAGTGCACTTGCATCCGACTTCAAGAACTCAACTTCTGTTAAACCTCACAGCTCATGTGACCTCACTAGAAAGAAGGTCCCAAACTCACAATATTTACCATGACAACAAAAAGGGACATATTCACAAAGACACGCACTCTCACAAAGAGTTTCAAGTGTTACAACACATCATACCATAAGCTTGACCTTATTTTAATTCGTCTCCCATTCAAGAACATTCGGTTGGAGATCCCATAAGGACTTTTTAAGCTTGTAATGTAGGTTTAGGGAAGGGTCGGATAAACATTTGGGATACAAGTGACTACACCCTCCTTGAATACTACTCACATTTGTCTTTCTTGTTGACTTTGTTTCTTTTTAAACCACATAGCCTCATTTGCATCTAGTTACCGACATAGAACCACCTTACATACCTCACTAAATATCTTCAGGCTCCCATATTTATATAGATACATATATCTCTTTTTCTTTTCTTTTTCTTTTTTTCTCTTTTTTTTTTGTTTTTTTTTTTGTTTTTTATACTTTTTCTTTTANATTCCTTTTCAGACTTTGTATTTAGTACTCAATTTAGATAGTTCGTAAGGTTGTGACACCCCGGTTTTGGGATTGTTTGTTGTAGTTGTCTTATCATTTCATTATGAGTTTTTGAGGTAATATTATTGTTTTTCTGCTGTGAAACGTTTGAAGTGATTTGGGATGTTCAGTAAAGATTTGAAAGTTAATGGTGTGGGATGTCTTCGGTAAAGGTTGAACATTAATGAATTCGAGTTATTTCAGTAAATGTTTGAAGGTTAATGGTTTTTAAATACTGTTACGTTGTTCTATCGAGGTCAAATATTGTGTACGTTGGCTGGTCTAGCGGCTTCAACGTTAGACGCAGTCACGACCTTGAAAGGTGGGAATTCGGGTCGTGACATATACGTTATAGTATTACAGTGAAGAGTGTGTGTGTGTGTGTGTGTGTGTGTGTGTGTGTATGTATATATATATATATATATATTATATTAACAGAAGGGTATAGGTTATTTACAGACATACATTCTTAAGACTAGACAATTACACCAAACCGGTCAATACATTCATCCTACTGCCATGGTTCTACTATTACACCCTTGAAAAAGAACCCGGCGAAGAAAAACCAAGGGATATTCATTGCTAATTACTAAGGATGAACATGCATACAACTATCTACTTGTTTTATATATATATATACAAAGACAACACAAATAAACAATATACAACACAGTATATACAAAAGTGTAACAATAACTTCGAAGATTTTTATAACATAAACAAAATGTACAAGAGTTCAAGGATTTCAAAACGTAAACAGTTTGTACAAAGCTATCCCACCCCCAACTGAAAAGCATGCTTTGTCCCCAATGCATAAGAATGTAAGACAGAGTTTAGGGACTCCCTGAGGCGCACTAAGCGCTATGGGAGACGGAAGCCGGCTGAGTGATGGTGGGGTCACCCTCTATAGCTGGAGTTGGGTCTGATGAGGTCACAACCTCGGGAGTGACCTCCACTGATGGAGGAGGGATCTCCAGTTGTCCGGACACATGGGCTGGTGCCTGTGAGCTGCTAGCCTTGCCTGCTGATGGCGGAATGGTCGATGATGTGGCATGAATAGCCATGTCTGCTAGTGAATGCTCTATCGCCCTCCGCACATCTGCTTCTTCTGCCTCCTCTACAGCTGTGGGGGAAGCCACCTTCTTGCCCTTCTCCTGAGGGCCTTCCTCTTCCTCAGACCATGACTCATCGTCTGTCTCCTCCTCGTCTGTCTCCCCACCCTCGGACTCTGCAGAGTGTCCGGAATCTTCCCCAGAAGGGATGTCAACTAGCACAGAAAGAGGTGGAGTCTAGGAGGCCCCGACAGTCTAAGGTGTGGGAGCTTTCATGAAAGAGGAGAAATCAATACCTAATCCAGCTACGGATGCCTGCTCCCTGCTCTCCTTCCTTGGGCATGAGAGAGGATAGATCAAACTCCAGATTTTGCATCTTGTGGAGCTCAGTCTTCAGTGTAGCAACATCATCACAGATCTTTGGAAAGCCTCAAACCTCACCTCGCTCTATCCTTTCAATCCGTACCTCAAGCGACTGCAGGAGACCCTCATAAGATGTGTGTTGTTGCTGTAGGGCCGTCACTGAGGACTGGATAGGGGTCAATGCCTGCCTGATGAGTGTAGGGAGGTCCTTCAAAAGCTGGTCTACCTTAGTGTTGGTATGCTGAGCTAGGAGACCAAACCTTGAAAGACTGGCAGGGAAGCCGAAGGCTGGGTACTAGTGGCTTGAGAGGCAGGCTATGGAGTAGTAGTGGGTGCGGACTGAGGTGCAACAGGAGTCTAGGAGTCTGATATGTATGTCTTAGTGGGAATCTGGATCTGAACCTCTGGGGGAACAGCAGCTACTTGTGGCACCGCGTAACTAATGCGCGTGATGTCGATATTCTTCAGCGCTTTTCCCATCTTGTCAATGTGTGGCATTGTAGCAACTTCCACAGCCTGACAGAGGGATGTGATCAAGCATGGGAAAGGAAGTGACGTGGCTGTCTGATTTCTCCTAACCCCTAGCTCTCGGAAGATGATGTCACTCGCATCGATCTTGATCCCGGTCATAATGCAAGCAATGAGAATAGCTTTCCCAATGCTTATATCTGTTTCATTCCGGGTTGGTATTAAACGGGAGGTGACAAAACTGAGCCATAACCGACCCTCTCGTTTAAGATCATCCTTGTAAATTTTATGTTGAGGGTCAATCAAAGCTGGGGTCCCCGTGGCAATCACTGATGCAACTCAGGCACGCTCACCATCTCTGTTAGCCAAGTTGGCCTCATACTCAGTTGTGCTCGGACGCCCTTCCGAAAACTATTGATCATTAATAGATGCCCTGTCACAAAGTACCCGTTTCCCCGAACCAAGACAGTTTCACAGAATATTTTGTTGCGCTTATGGTTAGGTGTTCTGGAGGACTCGTAGGATGCATAGAACTCGTGCACCAGTGTCTCATTAAATTCATCAGGTAGCTCAATGAAGCACTCCCATTTTCTAGCTTTGATGTTCTCTAATATGTGAGGGTACTTCTCCTATAGACCGTTCAGACTTAGTTGTTTCTCTGCGAGGATTTTCCGCTTTGTGAGCCCTTCTTTATATAGAGTTCTAGAACTAGGGAGCTCAAAACGAAGCTTAAATTCATCTTCGTGTTCCGTCTTGCCTCAGCCTGTAGATCAACAGCGGGCAAAGTCTCCTCCTCATCATACTGGGAAAGACGTTCATCAATAGATTAAGACGGTTCGTGTCGTGAACGTTTGTCTTGTTGTTCTTGACGGCTAGAGGAAGCCCTTTTCTTAGTAGCAACAGACTTCTTGGAAGCCATATCTGCAAAGAAGCGAATGTGAGCGATATAGCAGAAAGACGTTCATCAATAGAATGTGCGCGGGGGTCTGGGGGGTGGGGTTAGGGGGTATGGTGGGTGAGTGGGAGGTGCAGAAAAAAAGAAAAAAAAATGAAAATATAAAAAAATTGTAAAATTGGGGCAACTAAGTAAATTTTTAGATAAGTTGGGTTGAGATCCCTTTGTTTTGAGTGAGTTTCATGGGTTGTATTTGGGTTGCTAAATGGGTCAGAATGGGTCATAAAAAATAATGGGTTAACTTGGGCTCAACCCAAATTGACCCATGAGCTAAAATGTTTTTAGCCCAACTCATTAATCTCTGGGCGGGTTAGATGGGTTTGGGCTCAAATTGTCACCCCTAGCGACAGGTTATGCGATCGCATAACCACTATGCGGATCGCAAACCTGTCACATAATTTTTGTCTACTGAAGAAAGTTAATTATGCGATGGATTATGTGATCACATATCCATTATGCGGTTCGCAGAATCATGCACCAGTAAAGGTCATCACATTATGTGATCGCAAAACCCACCGCAAAGATGGTTTTGCGATCGCAAATCAGCCGCAAACAACAAGCTATTTCAGGCCTATATTGTTAAGGTATGCGATGACTTTGCGGTCCTCATATCAACTATGAGATTGTAAAGCCTCCGCATTTTATCATCTCCCTCAAGTCACCTAGGGTTCTATATGCGACATAGATGCGGACAGCAAAACAACTATGTAGGACGCAAAATGCATCGTTCTCACAGCTCTCTCTTACCCCAACAATGGCAACCCTCATTTTACTACCCAACAAGACATATTGAACAGGTTTTTCAAGAATTCCTCCCCCCCCCCCCCCCCCCCCCCCCCCCCCCC
>ML257186.1:0-130089 GCA_005239495.1 Nicotiana undulata | reverse complement strand
AAAAAAAATAAAAAAGGTTTTTTAAAAATCCCCCCCCCCCCCCCCCCCCCGCGTCCATTACGAGCAGATACACCCAAGGACGAATAGGAAGACGAGCAAAAACAAAAGAAAACACAAAACACGACACACACAACATAGTTAAAACTAAAAATGAACAGGGATTGAAGTTGGGAAAGGAGAACATACCAGAATAGGATTAAGGAGAAACAATCAAGGGGATGAATCCAAAGATGTAGTCCTTGTTCAATTTCAAATTAGCCATTTTCCCTTCTTTTTCTTTTTGTTTTGTTTTTATTTTGTTTAAGTGTAAAATGTGTGTGTTTGTGCGTTGGGGTGTTGATGATGGGGGTTATGCAAAGGGGGTAGAGTTACTTACCTGTGCGGTGGATAAGTGACCGCATAACATGGTATGAGCCCGTATACTTGTTATGCGGTGGTTTTACTCTGGTTACTCATCGTTCACAATGCGGTGCACTATGCGGTCGCATAACTAAAATGCGGTCCGCAAAGTGCACGTCCTCGCCGCATTCCAGCCACCCAATTTTTCAAAACAAACTGTTCAGGTCTGCGACCACTATGCGGTCCGCATAGTTAAAATGCGATCGCATATGTGTCGCAGACTTCCCATTTCCATTTTTTTTTCTTTTTTACCCTTTCACTCGAAATTTTAACCTGTTTTGTGAACTTTTGAACCACCTGCACTTTAACACGCACTTTAAATTGATCAATTAAATCTATTTAACAAAATTTGAAATTTAAAGGACAAAAATGATGTTACCACACATGGGTTGCCTCCCATGAAGCGCTTGATTTAACGTCGTGTCACGACGAAGTTGGCCTTTCTTTGGGTTCACTCATTGGTCGGGAATGGACCATCTTTGAGAGTCAATTGTTCCACCACATGATTTTCTCCATATGTGCCCAAGTAGTGCTTGACTCGCTGGCCATTTACTTTGAAGGTGCAGAGCCCATCCTCCGATTCTAATTCCACAGCTCCAAAAAGGGATACATTTACCACCTTGAATGGACCAAACCACTTCGATTTGAGCTTGCCCGAAAACAATTTGAGCCTTGAGTTGAAGAGCAAAACCAAGTCACCCCACTTAAACTCCCTTTTTAGGATCTTTTTGTCGTGGACAAACTTCATCCTTTCTTTGTATGGAACCGGAATTCCTCCATTTCATTGAGTTGTGTTAACCTCAAATTTTCAGCTTTAGCCCAGTCCAACTTCAACCTTTTTAGAGCCCACATGGATTTGTGCTCCAGTTCTATAGGTAGATGACAAGCCTTGCCGAAGACTAACCGGTAAGGAGAAGTGCCAAAAGGGGTCTTGTACACCGTGCGGTATGCCCACAATGGGTCATCTAGCTTCCTTGACCAATCGGTTCTGTTTGCATTAACAGTCTTTCCTAGAATATTCCTGATCTCCCAGTTGGAAACTTCAACTTGGCCACTAGATTGTGGATGATAATGTGTGGCCACTTTATGCTTGATGCCATATTTCTCTAGTAGTCCCGAGAAAGCCTTGTTACATAAATGAAACCCACCGTCACTAAGAATGGATCTAGGAGTGCCAAACCGTGTGCATATGTTTTTCTTTAAGAACGCGGTCACACTCCTTGCCTCATTGTTTGGTAAGGAAATTGCCTCAACCCATTTTGACACATAGTCCACAGCCACCAAAATGTATTTCATCCCAAATGAGTTCACAAAGAGGCCCATGAAGTCAGTGCCCCACACATCAAAGATCTCGACCTCCATCACAAAGTGCATTGGCATTTCATGCCTCTTGGAGTTTGATCCTTGCCTCTGACATTGGTCACAAGCCTTGACCATTTGATTGGCATCATAATAAATCGACGGCCAATAATAACCACATTAAAGTACCTTTTCCGCCGTTCAATTACCCCCATGATGACCCGCAACCGGTGAGTCATGGCTTGCCTTAAGAATTGGCATAATCTCCTCCTGTGGAACACACCTCCTAATGATGTTATCAGCACAAATGCGGAACAAGAATGGTTCCTCCGAGTAGTATTGCTGACACTCTATCAAGAACTTCTTATTTTGGTATGCTTCCAAGTCATCTAGAATGAGGTCACTAACGAAGTAGTTGGCAATATCGGCGTACCAAGGAGTAGATGAAGAATATAATGCCAATATGTGCTCATCGGGAAAGGCATCATTGATATCGAGATCTTCCTTTGGTCGTCCGTCTTCTTCAAGACTAGAAAGATGGTCCGCCACTTGGTTTTCTGTGCCTTTGTGGTCCTTGACTTCAAAGTCAAATTCTTGCAATAAGAGGACCCACCGTATTAGTCTAGGTTTGGCGTCTTTCTTCTCCATGAGATAGCGAAGAGCGACATGATCGGTGTAGACCACCACCTTAGACCCCAACAAATAAGCTCGGAATTTTTCAAAGGCATACACAATGGCAAGAATCTTTTCCTCTATCACAGTATAGTTCACTTGCGCACCATTGAATGTCTTGCTTGCATAATAAATAGGATGGAGAACCTTGTTGTGCCGTTGACCTAAAACTTCTCCAATTGCTACACCACTGGCGTCACACATGAGCTCGAATGGAAGAGACCAATCCGGTGTGACAATAATGGGTGTCGTGGTGAGCTTCTCTTTTAGCTCCTCAAATTCCTTGAGGCACTTTTCATCAAACACAAACTTGGCGTCTTTTTCAAGGAGCTTGCACATAGGATTTTCAATCTTGGAGAAGTCCTTGATAAAGCGCCGATAGAATCCGGCATGCCCTAAAAAGCTTCGAATACCTTTTACCGATGTTGGTGGAGGAATTTTGTAGATGATTTCAGTCTTTTCCCGATCAACCTCAATGCCATGTAATTTGTGCCCCAAGACAATGCCTTCATCCACCATGAAGTGGCATTTTTCCTAGTTAAGAACAAGGTTGGTCTCCTCATATCTCTTGAGCACTTGTATAAGATTGTCAAGACAATGCTCAAAAGAGTCACCTACCACCGAAAAGTCATCCATGAAAACCTCTAGGAAATCCTCCACCATGTCGGAGAAGATGGACATCATGCATCGTTGAAAGGTGTCCGGAGCATTGAACAAACCAAACGGCATCCGCCTAACGGACAAGGTTCCATATGGGCAAGTCAATGTTTTCTTCTCTTGGTCCTCCAATGCTATATTTATTTGATTGTAACCGGAATACCCATCAAGGAAGCAATAGAAAGATCTTCCCGCTAGCCGATCAAGCATTTGATCAATAAAAGGCATAGGGAAATGATCTTTGCACGTGGCATTATTGAGCTTTCGATAGTCCATGCATACTATCCAGCCGGTGACCGTCCGTGTTGGGATAAGCTCATTCTTTTCATTGTGAATTACCGTCATGCCTCCCTTCTTTGGTACACATTGCACCCGACTCACCCATGTGCTATACGCAATGGGGTAAACAACCCCGGCATCCAACCACTTGATTATCTCTTTCTTGACCACCTCTTGCATTCAAGGATTCAATCTCCTTTGGTGTTCAACACTCGTATTGCTTCCTTCCTCCAATTGAATTTTATGCTCACAAATTCCAGCGGGAATTCCTCGAATATCCGCTATTGTCCATCCAATTTCTTGACGGAGCTCCCGCAAGACATTCAAAAATTTACCTACCTGCACATCATCCAACAAAGAGGAAACGATTACAGGTAAAGTATCATTAGAGACAAGAAATTTATACCTCAAGTGTGATGGAAGTGGTTTGAGCTCAAGTTGTGGTGGCTCAATTATGGAAGGATTTGCGGGAGGAGTGGCTCTATTCCCTAAGTCAAGAGAGAGCTTCTTCGGTGCATAAGTGTAGGACCCACGTCCTTTCAATGCATTCACGGATTCAACATACCCCTCCATGTCTTCACCATCAAAATTTACCTAGATTGCCGCCAAGGCCTCTCCAAGGCATTCTTCCTCCATCTTCATGTCACTAGCATCTTCGACCTCATCAACAATATCTATGACCGAGATCCCTTCATATGCATTTGGCAACATCAAACCTTTACTAGCTTGGAAAGTGACTTCCTCGTCATTCACCCGGAACTTGATTTCATTTCTTTCCAAATCCATCAAATCTCTTCCCGTAGCAAGGAATGGTCTTCCCAATATGATAGGAATTTCCATTTCAACCGCACAATCAAGGATAACAAAGTCGGTCGGGAGAAGGAACTTCCCCGCCTTTACCAAGACATCATCAACAATACCCACGGGTCTCTTGATTGATCGGTCGGCCATTTGCAATCTCATACTAGTAGGTCTTGGCAAACCCAATCCCGTTTGCTTGTAGATAGCAAGCGGCATCAAATTTATGCTAGCCCCATTATCACAAAGTGCTCTTGCAAAGTCTCTCAACCCGATAGTACATGGGATGATGAATTCTCCCAGGTCTTCCTTCTTCTCAACGGTGGTTGTAGCAATAATAGAACTAACCCGGTGAGTCATATTCACCACTCCATTCTTTGTAGTCCTCTTCTTGGTCATCAAATCCTTCAAGTATTTGGAAAACCCCGGCATCTCTTGGAAAGCCTCCAAGAATGGGATGTTTACCGACAATTGCTTCAAGATATCATAGAACTTCTCGAACTTGCCATCATCTACCCTTCTTGCAAGCCTTTGAGGGAATTGAGGAATAGGTCGAGGAATTGGTGGAGGAGAGTTTGGGGTCTCCTTCACTTTTTCCTTAACCTCTTCATGCTTTGCTTCTTGGATTTTTACCTCTTGGAAGGGCTTCTCACTTTCAACAACAACCAGCAACTCAACTTGTGCTTCCACTTCTTGATCAAGATTTTCTACATCAACCACTTGTTCACTTTCATATTGAAGCACTTTCCCGCTTCTAGTGGTGATGGCCATGCACTGAGAAGATGGTCCGCTTGCACCACCTTTTGGGTTGACAATAGTGTCACTTGGAAGAGTACCTTTTAGCTTAGGATTTTGTTCTCGTGACAAATCTCTCATTTTCATCTCAAGATTTTGAATGGAGGCGGAGTGTGATCCCACCACCTCGGACACGTTTTTTATTGTTGTGTCACTTCGATCTTGATTTTGCAAGATTCTCTCAAGCATCCCTTCCATTTTGGACTCATTCAAAGGCCCCTCCTTGTAGTGTGAGGAGTTGGGATATTGCCCCCTTGGTGGAAAATAAGGGTTGGAACTTAGGTTGGCATAATTGTTGATGTTGTTCCAATTTTCTTGACTTGGGCCGCCTTGATCATTTCACCAATTTTGTTGGCCTTGCCCTTGTGGGTTTGGCCTCCATTGATTTTGTTAGAGGAAACCACCTTGTGAATTGTGAACATAATTGGCTTCTTCAAACTCTTGACTTACCATTGATTGCACATCTTCCACAACGTTTACCTTTTTTGTTTGACTCTCCGTGAACATCTTTGTCAACACATCAATGTTAGTGGCAAGACCGGCAATCAATTGGTCTCTCTCTTGATTGTCTTTAATCATGTTGGTACGATAGGGAGTACCATAGGAAATTCCACTGCTAGCATCTTCCGAGTTCCATGCTTGATTATGCTTTGCCATTTTGTCTAGAATTTGAGTAATCCTAGGAAATGACTTGTCCATGAAGGACCCATCTGCTGCATTTTTAGCAATGGACTGGGATAGTGGATCCGGACCCATATAGAATTTCTCCATTAAAATATGGTCCGGAAACCCATGATTTGGTGACCTCTCTAGGTATAGCTTGAACCGATCCCATGCCTCGTGTAAGTGCTCCCCAGGCAGTTGCTTGAAGAAGAATATCTTACCTCTGAGCTCTGACTTTTTGCTTTGTGGGAACCACTTGGCTAAGAGAGCACGGACAAGCTCGGGCCAAGATGTGATAAATTGAAGAGCTAAGTTTTGAAGCCATTTTTTCGTTTCCCCCACCAAGGAATATTTGAATACCCGCAACTTCAATGCATCATCCGACATGTTGTTTTGTTTGTGCATGGCGCATACACCCAAGAAATTTCTAAGGTGTTGCGTCGGATCATCATCCGTTGAGTTCCGGAATAACCCTTCCTCCTTTAGCATTAAGATCAACCCATGCTCTACTTTGAATGTAGAGGCATCAACCCGCGGAGGGAGAATAGCATTGGAGTCGTCAATATATTCCTCGATGTCGGCAAAAGGATTCTCCCTTTCATCATAATCAACATTGGCCATTTTCACCTAGTACACCAAACAAAGCAAGCAGCGTGTGATGGAATAGAAGAATATATAAAGTAAACTACACACTATCTAATAATTTCAAAACTGTATTCCCCGGCAACGGCGTCAAAATTTGATACGCTCAAATTACACCTTAAAATAGTGTAAAGCGATTGATGTCAAATATAGTAACCCAACAAGGTTGGGGTCGAATCCCACAAGGAATAGGCGTGAAAAGTTTTCTTGGGTAGTGTGAATCTTAACTTAAATCGTATTTCTATTCCGTTAGAGTAACCAAAGTATCGTAATTGATTGTATGGTAATTTAGTGAAATAGTAACAAGTATGATTGATTAACGTTGTAATTAATTTTATTAATTAAACCAAGGTTGTATCCTCTTCGATGAATTGTAATGCTATCAGTGTTAATATGATATATTTCTAATAGAAGGTTCTTTAGATATGCAAATAATTTCTGAATGGCTACCCAATATATTTCAATAGTTGGTAGTATTTTCTCTTTATGATTTTTTTCAAATATAAAAGAGTTGCAATTAAGAGTAATCAATTAATGCCAAATAAAACTCACTTATTCTTAAGCGATTCTATTAAACAAGGTTTAAAGCCTTGAGTCTTTGATATATAATTCTACCAATCCTAACTCACTTTTCCAAGTAAAGAAAGAATTTAATGGCACTTGTTAATGTTTGCAACAACCAACAATAAATGAAGAATGAGAAATAAATATATATCAACCAATCATTATATATATATATATATATTCAATGTTAAACACCCATTTAGGGTCCACAACCTTAGTATTTAAAGTTAGTTACTCATGCTAAAATACAAGAAGATAAAATTAATAAATGTCATAAAGCTTACAAAAGTGCAAGAATCTTCACTCCTAAAGCTTCCAAAAGATGAGAATATTAAAGGATTGGAATATTGCTCAAAAACTAGACAACAATAACCCACAAAACCCCCAATAAATCTATTTATAGTGGGATAAAACTCGGGGTCAAAATCGGACAAAAATGCCCTTCCAGGTCAAATATGCGACCGCATTTCTGTCGCATAACAGACATGCGGTCCGCATTATTGACACACCCATAGCTTCTTTAAAACCCTAGTTCCCAGGCAGTCATCGCATTCATGTTATGCGGTCCGCATTGCTGATATGCGACCGCATAATGTCGTCGCATTTCTGATCTCAGCATTTGGCACAGGAGGTTTGCGATCCATTATGCGGCCCGAAAATCTGTTATGCGATCGCATAATGGACCGCATTCTTTCACTTGAAATTGGCCAAGTAGTCTGTTGGACTCTGCGATTCCCATGAGCAGTTTGCGGTCCGCATGTTGGATTTGCGGACCGCAATTTGACTTCTGCGATAGCTTATTCCTTTTTCTTGTCTTTTTCCGGCTTTTTGATTCCATTTCCACGTTCTTGGGTCCTCTAGCCTCGTATACTGCAAAATATAGAAATTACATAAGTATAAAAGATAATTACATTTAAAACGAGCTAAAATATAAGTAATTTGCTATTAAATGTGCCAAAATTCTCCGGCACATCAGTAGCGTTTTAGGGCCATAAAATCGGAATTCAGACTGATTCTCAAATTTTACATGTGTTATAGTCCACGTTATCTGCATAAATTAGGGCGATCGGCCATGCCTAAATATTACGGGTTGATAAAAAACAACCTTATGAATAATAGTAATTGCTAGTCCATGATTGTTCCTCATTTTTTGGTGATTTAGGGCCATAAAATAAGAATTCATGATGATTTCTAGATTTTCGTATGATAACGTCCACGCCATCTGCATGAATTCTAGCGACCGGCTCCAAATCTCCTAATATTTTGCGGGCTCATAAAAATGACCTAATGAATAATAGTCATCTCTTCGTCATTATCATTCATTTTTATTAGCGTTTTAGAGTCATAAAATATAAATTTAGGATGATTCACATATTTTCGTGTGCTATAATCTACGCCACTTGCATGAAACAAAAAATAAATAATTTTGTCCGCTTTTTCATATGTATTGTGCATGATGATCATCTTAAATTTGGTGTAAAGACTCTCATTGACCTAAAAATTGTAGATCAATAGAATACACTCTTGTGAGCAATACGCAATATGACTAATGTCGTTTTTCGAGTTTCATGGTAATAAAGCAAGATTTGATTATATATATATCTGATTGGCCTAAAAGTTGGTGGAACTATCGGTTACTACCTCATGAGAAATACTCACCATTATTGGCGTTATATTTTTGGAGTTTTAGGGTCATAATTACTATGCACGACCACATGAATTCTACCGGTGCTCAAAATGTTGACGAACTCTGATTGACCCGAAATTAGGTGGGTCCATTTTTTCGTGTGTTCATATACTTGATGATTTTCTTTAATTTGGTTGATGGACTCTGATTAACCTAAATTTGTAGATCCATTGGATATGATCTTGTGAGCTATATTCGCCATGACTAGTGTCGGCTTTTGGTGTTTGGGATTCATGTAATAAGAATTAATGATTATGTCTATTTTTGGTGTTTGTATATACATAATTTTTCTTAATTTGGTTGTTGTACTCTGGTTTGCCTATAAATTGGTGGAATCATCGGATACTGCCTTGTGAGCAATATCCACCATGACAAGCGTCATTTCTTAGCATTTCGAGATCATAATAATACTATACACGGCCACATGGAACCTACTGCACGACCACTTGGATCCTATTGGTGCTCAAAAAGTTGACAGGTTGGGGTAAAATTCGGTGGGTCCATCAGAAATATCCTAGTGACTAATGCCCATTGCTTCGCCATAATTAACCTAATTTTTTGGTATTTTTACAATATTTCTTGGAGGAAATAATCTATTAGTATTTTCATCATAGTTTTTTTATTTTACTTGTTTAGAAAAAAAAATTCTTGAGCTGAGGATCTATTAGAAACGCTTCTCTATCCCGCGCAAGATAAGAATAAAGTTTGCGTATATGCTATCCTCTCCAAATTTTACCTGTGGAATTATACCGAGTAAATGTTGTTGTTGTTATCGTTGTAAATGATCCATCAAAAAATCAATCAAATTATTCACTTTAATGGTGGAATTATTCACATCTTCCAAAGAAATTCACAACTTTGGATCCATAAGCACTCTCGAGAAAAGGTAATTGATGCAAAAAAATCACATTTTTGTTACGTGTTTAGGGCTGAAAATAGTTGAATTTTGTAACTAAATTTGAACATAGAGCTATAGTGGAAGCAGGTTACCAAAATGAGTGATGTTAGTATTACAAAGAAAGATAACTGGATGGGACCAAATATGATCTAGCTTTATAAATAATCCAGGAAAATATATCCGATAAACTTGTAAATGGGTAATCTTAAACTTCTGACTCCTGTTTGTCCCAAAAATAAACCTTTCATATTTTTTGTATTTAATGTATAATATACAAATAATATATATAATTTATATTGGTTAGCGAATGTAATTTATTTTTTACCGGCCAAATATTTAACTTGCCTTGCATAAGGATTGTACTATAACAGCCCAATATAAAATACATACAGTAGATTCTAAGGGGGAAGTGCACGAGCCAATATTTAGAGATGTTTTTACTCTTTAGCCACTGTTTAAATGTATTTACTTTTTAATCAGTGCTTAATAATCTTTTATCTGCCCAGACGAAATATCCATGTGTTAGACATGTGTGTTGTGTAAATTTTAAGGACATGGTATCCTTAATTTCATGAATGCTGTGTAAATATTAAGGACATGGTGTCCTTAACTTCATGAATGTTGTGTAAATATTAAGGACAAAGTGTCCTCTATTTGCATTTTTCCGTTATTAAACTTTACGACATCATGTCCTTAACTTCATATGTACAGTGTAAATGTTAAGGACATGTCATCCTTAACTTCATGTGTGCAGTGTAAATGTTAAGGACATAATGTCTTTAACTTGTATCTGCACCTTCTGTTGTTAAACTTTAGGACCTCATGTACTTAACTTTGTATGTACAGTGTAAATGTTAAGGACATGGTGTCCTTAACTTCATGTGTACAATATTAATGTTAAGGACATAGTGCCTTTAACTTTATGAGTGTTGGTAAATATTAAGGACATAGTGTCCTTAACTTCATGAATGTTGTGTAAATATTAAGGATAAAGTGTCTTGTATTTGCACCTTCCGTTGTCAAACTTTAGGACATCATGTCCTTAACTTCATCTGAGCAGTGTAAATGTTAGGGACATGGCGTCCTTAACTTCATGTGTGCAGTGTAAATATTAAGGACACCATGTCCTTAATATTTGCACAACACTCATGAAGAAAGGGTAAAAACGTCTTTTCATATTAATTTTAATAAAGTAGTGACTATTTTTGCTCAGCATTAAAAACACTAGATAAAAAATAAATACCATATTAAAAAGTGAATATCCCGCCATTTCTACTAGATTCAAGATGCAGGACTGATTTAAAGCCCGAATAGGTATGGACTAGCATCCATAATATAAAATAAGCTCAAAGAGAGTATTGCTAAAACCGATCTGGGTTTTTACATTATTGGACCAATGGACGCACAGAAGATTTTGGCTTTGTCTCTAGTCCAAGAGAGGCGAATCTATTATTTAATATTTTTAATCATCACAAATTGACTAATTTACATTGACATCCAGCAAACTGCAATATTCCTATCTTAAATGTCTGAACAAATTCAGGGAGAATCTTAGTACATCAATAAATACAATTAATAGCTGTAAAAACATGTTTGGTATGAACAAGTAGTTGGGCACTAATTATTATTCTACTCTCTTCTTATTTTTATGCAATAGCCTCAAAGGTCAACGTTGTGAGTAGATATGTTATCCCTAACAAGTATTGATTTGGTTAGATTCATAGAATACCCAGATTTTTCATAATACAAAGTTAACCAAGTTTATATAGGCACGTCACAAGCAACAAAATAAGACAAGATTTTAGAAGATTATGCCACTAAGATTAAGCCCTTCGTAAAGTCTAATTAGAATTATCTTGCTAGCGGTCGATTAATAGCATGTTTGGCAACAACAACAACATCTACAAACCCAGTAGTTTCCTATAAGCGGGATCTGGAAGCGTAAGATGTACGCAGCCGTAGAGAGGCTGTTTCCGATAGACCCTCGGCTAGAGAACGGCTGAAAAAGAAAAGGTAATTGCAACAAGTATGAATAACAGTAAGATGAAATAAGATCGAATCCAAGAATGCAATCAAACTCTAGGTAGTAATAGACATCTATGAATAAAAGATATCATACTAATAAAATAAATGTGATTAACAAATGATATGACTGGACTCCATACAACATCACAAGGAATGGTAGTACAAGACATGAGCTACTAAGACTAGATTGTTGCAAAAACATATATTAAATAAATACAACTTCTGTCTGAAATGTACTTAAACAGAATTGACTCTAGAATTACCATGGGGCAAGTGGTGGACACCTGCGGAAGGCACGAACATCTTCAGAGTCAACCCTCGTCATCACCCGCAGCTCCGCTCCAAATTCTGCACATAAGGTGTAGAAGTGTAGTATGAGTACAACTGACCCCATGTACTTAGTAAGTATCTTGACTAACCTCGGTGAAGTAGTGACGAGGATTTTTAGTTAAAAGATACTCACTGATATAACCTGTGCAGAAGACTAGCAATAGAACAATACTAGAACATAACAGAATAGAGTACAAGAAACAAATATGCGAAGCAGTAGATGATTTCTAGAAGAACCACGATTAATATTCCTCAATATCACGACCAATTCTCTCCTTAGAGAGAGATAACCAACAAATCAAATGGCACAACAACACCCTTCAAGCATTTATCTCATCCTCATTAACTATACGTATAACAGTACCAACCAGGTGAAAGAAATGTCGATAACAATAATGACAAGGTAGGAAATACACAGGTAGCAATGATGAACAGGGTAGTACAGATGGACAACAATAATAGACTAGGTAGAAGGCATAAGAATGATGATATCAATTAGGAAAGAAGAATATAATTTCACCTAACTAGCATGGTAGAATGCATAGATGTTGATATAACAAATAAGAAGGAAAAACGTGATATTTATAAGCTAACAAATAGATACATGAATGACTAATATGGTAGAAGGCTTATACTAAAGTGTAAAAAAATAGAAGCGACATGGATGTCGATATAAAAGTGTCACGACCCAAATTCCAACCCTCGAGATCGTGATGGCGCCTAACACCACACTTGCTAGGCAAGTCAATGTTAGAACTTAATTAACCATTTTCTCTTAAAAGTTTACTTAAACACAATAGAACAATTTAAAATAAAAAGAAAATCTAATACTTTTCAATAACTGATATCAGGAGTAATATTCGAAATAATAAACGAACCACGAACTAATACTAATTATATAACTACCCAGGGGCTGGTGTCAGAATTCACGAACTACAAAAGAATACTACAAATAATTGGGCTGAAATAAATATATATGTTTGTTTTGAATGAAATAAAACAGCAGCTAAATAATGTAGAGAAGACTCCAGGAATCTGCGGACGCCAGCAGATCTACCTCGTGTCTCCGTACAACCGAAGTGCAGAGTGCAGTATCAGTACAACCGACCCCGTGTACTGAGTAAGTATCGGTCCTAACCTCGACGAAGTAGTGACGAGGCTACGGCGGGGCATTCATAATATAACTTGTAAGCCATGTATAATAAGCAAGACGGAAATCCTAAACTAAATAAACAATAATTTTCAGCAATTAATAAAATAACTCAGATAACTTTCCCAGATCACAGTTATAACCAATCCTCACAAAAATTTCCAAGTTTCACTTTAAAATAACCGTAAGTGCAGAGTATGAGAAACAATAGAGTAAAACACTAAGTTTTCCAGTCTTTATGTTTAAAATCAGTAAAACATGAATATCCTCCCTTATTACTCCTTGTCGCGGCGCGCAACCCGCTCCCACCTGTCCACCCTTACTGCTCCTCCCTATATATATCACTCTTATTTCTCCTGTTGCGGCATGCAACCCGATCCCACATGTCCACCCTTATCACTACTTGTTGCGGCGTGCAACCCGCTCCCACCAGACAATCACATCTCTTTATTTATAAAAAGATTTCACAATTTACGTCAAAGCCTTTCACAATATTTATGTTTCTGCAATTGTTAACATAAAGATGTACTATTCATAAACTTCATCAATTATCATTCCACAATGAAACCAACCGGAATGTATCGTAAAATACTGTCAACCAGCTCACCCTTTTTATGTATCACAATGAAGCCAAGGAAACAACCAACACTTCCAAAATACTTGAAAATTACTTAACAACAAGTTGACGAAACCAAGTACACATGGAGGCATCAATTATCATAAAACAATTAAGCCAAGAATCAGTTAAATTGGAAACGGGGAAGGGATCATGTTCAACAGAAAATTTGGTGGTGCATAGATACTCATCACCTCACCTATACACCACACACATGCAAATTCACATAGCATTTAAGTTGGGGATTCCTATTCCCTCAGGTCAAGGTTAAACCAAGCACTTACCTCAATTTCACAAGCAATTCACTGCTCAAGCAAAACTTTTCCTTTAGAATTTGCCTCTAACCCTCTCGAATCTAACCACAATTGGTTCAATATCATTAATTATTGCTAAAGGCATTAACTTTGATGAAAAATCATAGTTTTCCTATGTTTTCCTATCAAAAGACAAAAATCGACCCCGGGTCCGCTTGGTCTAAACTCGAGGTTCGGACCAAAACTCGTTTACCCATTCTTCCCCGAGCCCGGATATACAATTGGTTTTGGAATCCGATCTCAATTCGAGGTCTAAATTCCTAGATTTAGAAATTCCTAAGTTCTACCCAAAAATCCCAATTTTTACCATGAAAACTCTATATTCTATGATGAAATCTTGTTAAAAGTTGTTAAGGATTGAAAGGAATTAGTTAGAGACCACTTACCAATGATTGGGAAAAGTTTGGCTCTTTGGAAAATCGCCTATGGAGGTATAGGGTTTGAGAGAATTGAAAAATGGGTGAAAATTCCATCTAAAATCTCACTTAACAGGCTGCAGTTATCGCAATTGCGATCAGGGGTTCGCAATTGCGAACCCTTCGAAATTTATTCTGCCTTTGCATTTGCGACATCTGGGCTTGCTGGACATACTTCGCATTTGCGAAGTAAATCTCGCATTTGTGAGGTTGGCCTTCCCGGTCCTTCTTCGCATTTGTGACAAAAACATCGCATTTCCCAGGCCTGCAACCTTCGCATTTGCGACATCAGAGGCATGTGCCAAAACACCAGATGCACCAGCTGAGATTTCTAAGTTCTAATCACTCCGTAGCCTACCCGAAACTCACCCGAGCCCTCGGGGCTCCAAATCAAACATGCACGCAAGTCTAAAAACATCATACGGACTTACTCGTGCGATCATATCATCAAAATAACATCAAAACTAGCAATTTAACCTCAAAAATCATGATTTTCTCAAGAACACTTCAAGTTCACTAATTCTCATCTAGACGTCCGAATCACGTCAAATCAACTCCGATTCTTCCCAAATTTCACAAATAGAACTTAAATATCATAACAAACTTGTACTAGGCTCCGGAACCAAAATACAGGCCCAATACCAACGAGTTCAAACATTAATTCATTTCCTTATTTCGTTTAAAAACAAAAAAAATATTTTTTCTTCAGAAATTGATTTCTAAAGCTAGGAACCTCGAAATTCAATTCCGGACATACGCCCAAGTCCCATATTTTACTGCGGACCTCCCGGGATCGTCGGAACACATATCCGGGTTCGTTTACCAAACATGTTGACCAAAGTCAACTAAAACCAAATTTTAACTCTAAAAATTGTTGTTTCTCATATTTTCACATAAAAGCTTTCCGGCTTCACGCCCGGACTACACACGCAAATTGAGGTAATTAAAATTATTCTTTTTAAGGCTAATGAGACTGGAATGGAGTCTTATTTTATAAGATGACCCTTTGGGTCATCACAATCTCCACCTCTAAAACAAACGTTCGTCCTCGAACGCACATAGAAAATTACCTGAACTAGCAAACAAGTGTGGATATCTACTCTGCATGTCCGACTCGGACTCCCAAGCAGATACCTCGGCGGGCTGACCTTTCCACTGCACTAGAACTGGAGGATAACTCTTTGACATCAACTGACGAACTTGTCGGTCTAAAATGGCTACTGGTTCCTCCTCATAAGTCAAATCTTTGTCCAATTGGACAGAATTGAAATCTAACACGTGGGATGAGTCACCATGATATTTCCGGAGCATAGACACATGGAATACCGGATGAACTGCGGATAACACTGGAAGTATCGCAAGTCTATAAGCTATTTCCCCTACTTTATCAAGAATCTCAAACCGTCCGATATATCTAGGGCTCAATTTTCCCTTCTTCCCAAATCTCGTAACACCCTTCATGGGTGATACCCGAAGTAATACTCTCTCTCAAACTATGAATGCCACATCACGAACCTTACAGTCGGCATAACTCTTTTACCTGGACTGAGCTGCACGAAGTCGCTCCTGTATAATCTTGACCTTATCTAAGGCCTCCTGAACTAAGTATGTACCCAATAACCGAGCCTCTCCTGGCTCAAACCACCCAACTGGCGATCTACACCATCTACCACATAATGCCTCATAGGGAGCCGTCTGAATGCTCGACTAGTAGCTATTATTGTAGGAAAACTCCGCTAACGGCAAGATTTGATCCCAAGAACCTCCAAAGTCAATAACACAGGTGCAGAGCGTACCCTCCAAGATCTGTATAGTGCGCTCGGACTGCCCGTCCATCTGAGGATGAAATGTTGTGCTAAACTCAACCTGTGTACCCAACTCACGCTGAACCGCCTTCAAAAGTGCGAGGTAAACTGCGTACCTCGATCAGAAATGATAGACATGGGCACACCGTGAAGACGGACAATCTCTCGAATATATATCTTTGCCAACCACTCTGAAGTATAAGTACTTTCCACTGGACTGAAATGTGCTTATTTAGTCAGCATATCCACAATAATCCACACGGCGTCGAACTTCCTCTGAGTCCGTGGGAGTCCAACAATGAAGTCCATAGTGATACGCTCCCACTTCTACTCATGAATCTCTATTTGCTGAAGTAAACCACCGGTTCTCTGATGCTCATACTTCACATGTTGACAATTCAAGCAACGAGCCACATAAGAAACAATGTCCTTCTTCATCCGTCTCCACCAGTAATGATATCGCAGGTCTTGATACATATTGGCAGCACCCGAGTGAATAAAATACTTAGAACTGTGAGCCTCCTCAAGGATCAACTCACGAAGGCCATCAACATTAGGCACACATATACGACCATGCATCCTTACACTGTCATCTCCAACTGTAACCTCCTTGGCACTACCATGCCGAACTGTGTCCCTAAGGACCATCAAATACGGGTCACCATCATGCCGATCTCTGATACGCTCAAATAAAGAAGACCGGGTGACTGTACAATCTAGAATACTGTTGGGAAAAATATCAAACCTCACGAATTTATTTTCCAAGGTCTGAATGTATGAAGCTAACGGTCTCTCACCGACTGGAATAAATGCAAGGCTGCTCATACTCACCGCCTTCCTACTCAATGCATCGGCCACTACATTGGCCTTCCCCAGATGATACAATATAGTGACGTCATAAACTTTCAATAACTCTAATAATCTCCTCTTTCTCAAATTAAGATCCTTTTGCTTGAATAAGTACTAAAGACTGCGATGATCTGTGAATACCTCACACGGCACACCATAAAGATAGTGCCTCCAAATCTTCAATGCATGAACAATGGCTGCCAACTCTAAGTCATGGACATGATAATTCTTCTCATGGACTTTAAATTATCGAGACGTGTATACAATCACCCTACCCTCCTGCATCAATACCGCTCCAAGCCCGATATGGGAAGCATCACAATATACCGTAAAAGATATTGAACCTGATGGTAACACCAACATCGGTGCTGAAGTCAAAGGTGTCTTGAGCTTCTGAAAGCTTACCTCACACTCGTCCGACCATTTGAATGGGGAACCTTTTTGAGTCAATTTAGTCATTGGGGTAGATGTAGATGAAAACCCTCCACAAAACGACGGTAGTAACTCGCCAAACCCAAGAAGCTGCTGATTTCCGTGGCTGAAGTGGGTCTAGGCCAGTTCTTGACTGCCTCAATCTTCTTAGGATCTACCTAAATACCCTCTGTTGATACGATGTGACCCAAGAAAGCTACTGAATCCAACCAGAGCTCACACTTTGAAAATTTCGCATACGACTAATTATCCCTCAAAGTCTGGAGCGCTATACGGAGGTGTTATTCATGCTCCTCTCGGTTGCAGGAGTATATCAGAATATCATCAATTAACATAATTACGAAAGAATCCATATGAGGCTTGAAAACCCGATTCATCAAGTCCATAAAGGCTGCTGGAGCATTAGTCAACCCAAAAGACATCACCAGAAATTCATAGTGCCCATACCTCGTACGAAAGGTTGTCTTAGGAACATCAGACGCCCTAATCTTCAACTGATGGTAGCGCGATCTCAGATCAATTTTTGAAAACACCCTGACACCTTGAAGCTGATCAAACAAATCATCAATTCTCGGCAATGGATATTTATTCTTGACGGTGACCTTATTCAACTGCCGGTAATCTATACACATTCTCATCGATCCATGCTTCTTCTTCACGAACAGAACCGGTGCACCCCAGGGCGAGACACTAGGTCTAATGAAGTCGTTATCAATCAAGTCTTGCAACTGCTATTTCAATTCTAGTGGGGCCATCCGGTATGGAGGAATAGAAATGGGTTGAAAGCCCGGAGACACATCAATGCAAAAATCAATATCCCTGTGGGGTGGCATCTCCTAAAGGTCTACATAAAACACCTCGGGAAACTCATGAACAATAGGCACCGATTCTACAGAAGGAACCTCAGCATCAGAGTCACGAATACGAGCCAAATAAGCCAAACACCCCTTCTCAATCATGCGACGAGCCTTGGCATAAGAAATCACTCTGCTGGGAGAATGACCAGAAGTCCCTTTCCATTCTAATCGAGGCAACTCTAGAAAGGCTAACGTAGTTGTCTTGGCGTGACAGTCCAAGATGGAATAATAAGGTGACAACCAATCCATTCCCAATATGACATCAAAATCGACCATGTCCAGAAGCAAAAGGTCTACACTAGTTTCAAGACCCTCAATAACGACCACACACGAACGATACACGCGATCTACAACAATAGCATCCCCCACGAGCGTAGGCATATAAACAGGGACACTCAAGGAATCACGGGGCACAACCAAATACGAGGCAAAATATGATGACACATGAGAATAAGTAGACCCCGAATCAAAAAAACTGAAGCATCTCTATTGCAAACTAAAATGATACCTGTGATAACAACATCCGAGGACTCCGCCTAAGGTCTGGCTGGAAATGCCCTGAACCACGTCTCTGGGAGGACCTCTGATAGGCGAACCTCCACCTCTAGTGGGCTGACCTCCACCTCTAACAATCATGCCCCTACCTCTGGCTACCTGACCTCTACCCCTGGCTGGCTGGGCAGGTGGTGCTGCAGCTGGTGCCGGACTATGGCACGAGAACCCTGATACTGATGTTGATTACCTTATTTTCGGACAAACTCTCTGAATATGCCCATATTCACCACACTCAAAGAATCCCTCATGATATAAAGATTGGCCCTGACGAGACGGCTGACCACGATAATAACTCTGCAGAGGAGGTGCTCTGATAAGAGCTGATGGTGCGTTGTAGACTGATTGAGCAGAAGGAGGCGTATAAGAACTACGACCACCTGAGGTACCATGTGAAGCCTGAAGTGCCGAATGGAATATCCTGGAAGAATGGCCTCTGCTGAAATTAACCCCGCCTCCCGATGAGGCACCGCTGAATCCCCTGGAATGGCGAGGTCTCTTGTCAGACCCATGACCTCCCATCCTGAGAACCGTCTCAACTCTCCTGGAAGGAAATATCAGTCCCTATCTGCTTGTCCATCTGCTACCTAATGGGCTAAGCAAGGCCCTCAATAAATCTCTTGACCCTCTCCCTCTTTGTGGGTAACAAAAGGATTGCATGTCGAGCCAAGTCCACAAAGCGATTCTCATAATGGGTGACAGTCATGCTGCCTTGCTGAAGTCTCTCAAACTGACAACGATTCCCCTCTCTAGTAGTGATAGACAAAAACTTCTCCAAAAAGAGATGCGTAAACTGAAGCCAAGTCAGAGTAGGTGACCCAGCTGGTCTAGTCAACAAATAATCCCTCCACCATTTCTTGGCAGAACCAGTCATCTGAAAAGCAGCGAAGTCGACCCCATTGGTCTCCAAAATACCCATGTTCCGAAGAACCTCATGACAGCTATCCAGATATTCCTAAGGATCTTCTTAAGTATCACCACTGAAATGAACAGAGAAAAGCTTGATAAATAGTCCAGCCTCCACAAAGAATCGGTAGACATAGTTTTCCCATCAACAAGCGGTGCTGCAGCGACTGGCTGAATTACCCCAACTGGATTGGCTGCTGGGTCTGAACATGAGGAGTAGTCTGATTAGGAGTGGGTAGTAGGAGTCTGAACTCCTCCTCCAGCCTGAGATATGGCTGCTTCCACGGGGAGTGTGCATGGCTGGGCTACGCTCTCCATAAGGCCCACTAATCGGACCAAAGCATCCTAAAGCACTAGGGTAGCAATAAACCTCTATGTGAACTGAGTTGGTCCCGCTGGAACGGTCTGAGCTGGAACCCCTTCATTAATCTCTATCTGGGGATGCTGTATGAGCAGTGGGCTGAGTCTTGCCCTTGCCTCGGCCTCTGGCGTGGCCTCGGCTTCTGCCCCTAGTAGGAGCTGCTTCTGGAGGATCTGACTGTTGGTCAGCGAAACAGGAAGCATATGTTCTCTCCATCTACGAGAGAAAAGAAGAGTTCAATCAGTATTAGAGATAACAAGAATCGCACGACAGTAGGAATAAAAATGAGTTTGTTCCAAACTTTATAGCCTCTGAGAGATAAGTACAAACGTCTCTGTAACGATCCTTCAGACTCTATTAAGCTTGTTCGTGAATTGTGAGACCTAGGAAACGTAGCGCTCTGATACCAACTTGTCACGACCCAAATTCCCAACCCTCAGGATCGTGATGGCGCCTAACACTACATTTTCTAGGCAAGCCAATGTTAGAACTTAATTAATAATTTTCTCTTAAAAGTTTACTTAAACACAATAGAATAATTTAAAATAAAAAGGAAATCTAATACTTTCCAATAACTGATATCAAAATAATATTCGAAATAATAAACAAACCACGAACTAATACTAACTATATAACTACCCAGGGTCTGGTGTCAGAATTCACGAACTACAAAAGAATACTACAAATAATTGGGCTGAAAGAAATATATATGTTTGTTTTGAATGAAATAAAACAGCAGCTAAATAATGTATAGAAGACTCCAGAAATCTGCGGACGCCAGCAGATCTACCTCGTGTCTCCGTGTGAATGCTCAACTACTACTCGAATACTCAGCTCTGGCCAAAACCTGGATCTGCACAAGAAGTGTAGAGTGCAGTATCAGTACAACCGACCCCATGTACTGAGTAAGTGTCGAGCCTAACCTCGACGAAGTAGTGACGAGGCTACGGCGGGGCATTCATAATATATTCTGTAAGCCATGTATATTACAACAAGAAGGAAATCCTAAACTAAATAAACAATAATTTGCAGCAATTAATAAAATAACTCAGATAACTTTCACAGATCACAGTTATAACCAATCCTCACAAAAATTTCCAAGTTTCACTTTAAAATAACCGTAAGTGCAGAGTATGAGAAACAATAGAGTAAAACACTAAGTTTTCCAGACTTTATGTTTAAAATCAGTAAAACATGAATATCCTCCCTTATTTCTCCTTTCCGCGGCGCGCAACCCGCTCCCACCTGTTCACCCTTATTGCTCCTCCCTATATATATCACCCTTATTTCTCCTGTTGCGACGTGCAACCCGATCCCACATGTCCACCCTTATCACTCCTTGTTTCGGCGTGCAACCTGCTCCCACTAGACAATCACATCTCTTTATTTATAAAAAGATTTCACAATTTAGGTCAAAGCCTTTCACAATATTTATGTCTCAGCAATTGTAAACAGAAAGCTGTACTACTCATAAACTTCATCAATTATCATTTCACAATGAAACCAACCGGAATGTATCATGAAAAACTGTCTACCAGATCACCCATTTTATGTATCAAAATGAAGGCAAGGGAACAACCAACACTTCCAAAATACCTGAAACAATACTTAACAACAAGTTGACAAAACCAAGTAGACATGGAGGCATCAATTATCATAAAACAATTAAGCCAGGGATCAATTAAATTGGAACCGGGGAAGGGATCATGTTCAACAGAAAATTTGGTGGTGCATAGATACTCTTCACCTCACCTATACACCACACACATGCAAATTCACATAGCATTTAAGTTGGGGAATCTCTCAAGTCAAGATTAAACCAAGCACTTACCTCAATTTCACAAGCAATTCACTGCTCATGCACAACTTTTCCTTTAGAATTTGCCTCTAACCCGCTCGAATCTAATCACAATTGGTTCAATATCATTAATTATTGCTAAATGCATTAACTTGGATGAAAAATTATGGTTTTCCTATATTTTCCTATCAAAAGACAAAAATCGACCCCGGGCCCGCTTGGTCTAAACTCGAGGTTCGGACCAAAACCCGTTTACCCATTCTCCCCCGAGCCCAAATATACAATTGGTTTTGGAATCCGACCTCAATTCGAGGTATAAATTCCCAAATTTCGAAATTCCTAAGTTCTACCCAAAAATCCTTATTTTACCATGAAAACTCTAGATTCTATGATGAAATCTTGTTAAAAGTTGTTAAGGATTGAAAAAAATTAGTTAGAGATCACTTTCCAATCATTGGAAAAAGTTTGGATCTTTGGAAAATCGCCTATAGAGGTTTAGGATTTGAGAAAATTTAAAAATGGGTGAAAATCCCATCTAAAATCTCACTTAACAAGCTGTAGTTATTGCAATTGCGATCAGGTTGAAAACCCTTCAAAAATTTTGTTGCCTTCGCATTTGCGACATATATGTCGCATTTGGGACATCTGGGCTTGTTGGACATACTTCGCATTTGCAAAGTAAATCTCGCATTTTCGAGGTTGGCCTTCCCAGACCTTCTTCGCATTTGCGACAAAAATGTCGCATTTCCAAGGACTGCAACCTTCGCATTTGCGAAGCCTGAACTCGCATTTGCGAGATTAGAGGCCTGTGCCAAAACACCAGATGCACCAGCTGAGATTTCTAAGTTCTAATCACTCTGTAGCCTACCCGAAACTCACCCGAGCCCTCGGGGCTCCAAACCAAACATACACACAAGTCTAAAAATATCATACGAACTTGATCGTGCGATCATATCATCAAAATAACATCAAAACTACGAATTTAACCTCAAAAATAATGATTTTCTCAAGAACACTTCAAATTCACTATTTCTGATCCGGACGTCCGAATCACGTCAAATCAACTCCGATTCTTCCCAAATTTCACAAATAGAACTTAAATATCATAAAAAAATTGTACCGGGCCCCGGAACCAAAATATGGGTCCGATACCAATGAGTTCAAACATTAATTTATTTCTTTATTTCATTTAAAAAAGCAAAATAATTTTTCTTCAAAAATTGATTTCTTAAGCTAGGGACCTCGGAATTTAATTCCGTACATACGCCCAAAACCCCTATTTTACTGCGGACCTCCCGGAATCGTCGGAACACAGATCCGGGTATGTTTACCAAAAATGTTGACCAAAGTCAACTAAAACCAAATTTTAACTCTAAAAATTATTGTTTCTCATATTTTCACATAAAAGCTTTCCGGTTTCACACCCGGACTGTGAACTCAAATCGAGGTAATTAAAATTAGTCTTTTTAAGGCTAATGAGCTTGGAATGGAGTCTTATTTCATAAGATGACCTTTTGGGTCATCACAATCTCCACCTCTAAAACAAACGTTCGTCCTCGAACGGACATAGAAAATTACCTGAACAGGAAAACAAGTGTGGATATCTACTCTACATGTCCGACTCGGACTCCCAAGTAACTGCCTCGGCGGGCTGACCTTTCCACTGCACTTGAACTGAAGGATAACTCTTTGACCTCAACTAACGAACCTGCTGGTCTAAAATGGCTACCGTCTCCTCCTCTTAAGTCAAATCTTTGTCCAATTGGACAGAACTAAAATCTAACACGTGGTCATTTCCCTCACTTCAACCATCCTCTCCCAAACCTTCATAGTATGTCTTAGCAGCTTAATCCTCCTATAATTATTGCAACTTTAGATATCGCCCTTGTTTATATACAGAGTAATCATCGTACTCTACTTCCATTCATCGGGCATCTTCTTCGTCCTGAAAATGACGTGCAACAGCCTAGTGAGCCACTCCAAACCTTCCATACTCGCATTCTTCCAAAATTCCACAGGTATTTCATCTAGCATGGTAGATCTACCCCTGTGCATCTTACGCATAGCCCATCGACCTCCTCTACTCTTATGAGCCTATAATACTCAAATACTGTCGGATCTCGGAGTGCTCCAAGTCGCTCAGCACAATGTCCTTATCGCCATCTCCGTTCAGGAGCTTATGGAAATATGTCTACCATCTTCGTATATTCTGAGCCTCTTCCATAAAAAGTCTACCTTCCTCATTTTTGATACACCTAACTTGATCCAGATCACGGGCCTTCCTCTTTCTCTCACCTTGGCTAGACTGTATAACTTCTTGTCCTTGCCTTTGGCCTCAAGCTCTACATACAAATACCCAAACGCCGCAGTAACTGCTAATTTCGCCTTCTTCTTAGCCCTCCTATACCCCTCCATGTTCATCCACTTTGTCTCCTTGTCCATTCTCTCTATAAGTGTCAAGTACGCGGCTTGCTTGGCTTCCACTTTCTCTTGTACCTCCTCACTCCACCACTAGTCTTCTTTGTGGCCGCCGAGAAACCCTTAGAGACCCCTAACACTTCTCTCGCAACTACTCTAATACACTCTGTTGTCGTGGTACACATATAGCTCGCGTCCCCATTGCTCCTTCAGGATCCCATAGCTAAAAACTTTCCCCCAACTCCTGCGCTTTGTCACTAGTCAAAGCACCCCACCTGATCCTGGGTTGACAATACATGACCCTCTTCCTCCTCCTTCTCACGATCTCTAAGTCCATCACCAATAATCTATGCTGAGTCGTGAGATTCTCGCTTGGTATAACCTTGCAATTCATGCACAGACTCCTATCGCATTTTCGGAGGAGTAGATAATCAATTTGAGTCATGGACAACGAACTTCGAAATATAACCAAGTGCTCCTCCCTTTTCGGAAAACACGAGTTGGCAATCACCAAATCAAAAGCTTTAGCACACTGCAACAACAAAGTACCTCATCTATTCCTAACTTCAAAGCCAAAGCCGCCATGCACACCGTCAAGTCAAGTCACCTCTTATGAATAACTTCTCAGTGAGAAGAATGCCACGTACCAACCTGCCAAATTATTCACAGAAGCACCTCTTAATCTCCTTGTCCAAACCCACTTAAGGGCATAAGCACTGATCACATTTAAAGTAGACCCTCCCAAAACCAGCTTAATAGCCATCAGCATGTCGTTCACTCTCCTAACCTCTGCCACTAGCTCCATAAGATCCTTGTCAACCAAGATACCTACCTCATTCTTACCATTCTCGCGTCCTGAGACCCACCCATCTAGTATCCTGGACACAAGCTATGTTGATCTTCCTCTTCTAGAGGATCTTCGCTAACTCTATAGACTTCCCCGTCAAAGTTCCTATGTTCCAGGACCCCACTCTTAGCCTAGAAACTCCCTTTTCACTTTTTCCTCCCCACCCACCCCTCCCCCCACCTCACCCGAGGACATGACCTTATTCCACCATCACTCACCCCAGCCACTATAATCTACATATAATTACGCTAGAACTGTCGCTAAAACAGACAATGGATTAAATTACAATCTAGCACTTACAACTCTAACCAATAGAAATGCGTACAGATAAGACAAACAGACAAGCAAGAATTAAACTAGTGATAACAATAGATATCTAAAAGAAGGCCNTTTCCTCCCCCCCCACCCCTCCCCCCACCTCACCCGAGGACATGACCTTATTCCACCATCACTCACCCCAGCCACTATAATCTACATATAATTACGCTAGAACTGTCGCTAAAACAGACAATGGATTAAATTACAATCTAGCACTTACAACTCTAACCAATAGAAATGCGTACAGATAAGACAAACAGACAAGCAAGAATTAAACTAGTGATAACAATAGATATCTAAAAGAAGGCCAACATAATGGCTATCAAGAAATCAAATTACCGTCCAGAAATTCCTAAACAGATACTAGCAAGAAAAGATTTATAGGCAATCAAGAATTAGGCTTAAACTAACGCAAACTAATTGGATACTAACAAGGGAGACAGAGATATTAAACGAAGAACATGAGGTACCAACTCTCAATTAGTGCGAAACCTGGGTGAATCATGTAAATGACAAGGTTGCGCTACCGTAAAATCAGTTTATTTTAAAAAGTATTTTTTTAAACAGAATATTTTTTAAAAAAATCTGTTTAAAAAAATAGTAGTTAAGGTTCACGTAGTTTAAATCTCAAAAAGCAAAAAGTGTCACATAAATTTAGAAGAATGGAGTTTAATAATACAATACCCAAAGAAAGTTGAGTGAAAGACCTAAATTGAACTAAAATTTAACCCCTATTTGACATTTATTAATTTTATGAGTTTAATTTTTATGATTAATATTATAAAATAAGTTTGACTATCAAATTTCTTAAAAAGTTAATCAGAGCTAACTTTTCATAACAAACGTGAGTTGATTACATAATAAATAAATCTACACTCAAAGTGTATATATAATTTAAATTTCTAGTTTGAACTCTAAATCCTAATATTGCCTTTCTATTAAATTAAATAAGAAGTTCAAGAAAGAAAAGTTAATGATCCTAGTCAAGATCTAATTACGACCCAAAATTAAAAAAGAAAACCAATTTGAGTTATTTGCTTGTTGGCTACAACAATAATGCTAAAAGCACTTAAACTATCTATAATCGTTTATTTACGGGCTTGTACTCAATAGTTAATAAATTTATTTTCTTGCTTCTATTGGACGCTTCAACTATTTATTTATATAGTGCGTGAAGTCTAACTAATGAAAAGTGCTAATGAATTAGTTTCAAGAAAGTCGCTGTTAACGTCAGGAATAGAGGCTGTTAAGGATGTACTTGCTTTTCTTTTCTTTTTGCGTTGAGTGTTCAATACATATACCACTTTCTAGTCTATGTTTTTCAAGCCTACATAGGTACACTATCAAAAAGAATATATTGGTTGGACGTAGAGAATTGAGAAAGAAGGACGCTTTTAAAGGCGAAAGATATTGGAAGACACGGTATGTGATTAGGGATGGCAATGAGAAGGTGTGAGTGTGGCGCGGGTCAAAATAATAATAAAAATTAAATCTATGCGGGTGCGGTGCGGGTTTAAAAACTTCATCAAATAAAGAAACCCAATTTTCTGACTTTCTAAAGATGAAATTGATTCCATGTAATATAGTGAAGCAAAACAAAGTTTCATATTATTTTAACTTTGAATCCAAGGCTTGCACGTCAAGTTCTTATTCTTTTATGACAAGTTCTGATAATGTAATATCTAATACATAATTATTAGTTAATTATATGTCACGACCCGAATTTTCTCACCGCCAGGACCCTGATGGCGCCTAACATCGCACTCGCTAGGCAAGCCAACGTTAGAGTTCTATTTACCTTTTTCCTTTACTTATTCCTTTACATTTAAAAATTTAACAAAACTAAATCATCGGGAATAAGACTGAAATGCATAATGAACTGATTTACACTTATACTACTAACAATACTGAAATCGTTACCACCCAGAAATCGGTGTCAGAACGCACGAACATTCTATGAATATCTACAAGTATGAGTCTGAAAGAAAAATACATTTGTCTCGAAGAGAAAATAAACAAAGATGTAAAGCATAGGAGCGGACGCTAGGACCTGCGGATGACTGCAAGACTACCTTAGGTCTCCTGGATGAATATCTGCAACCGACCTCTCGATCAGCCACAATCAGCTCCAATATCTGCACTGAAGTTCAGAGTGTAGCATCAGTACAACCGATTTCATGTACTGGTAAGTGCCGAGCCTAACCTCGACGAGGTAGTGACGAGGCTACAGCGGGGCATTTATGATATAACCTGTATTCAGTTTATAATAAAGCAAAAAAGGAAATGTGAAATAAAATGGAACGGTAACTTGCAGTAAATAGATACGGTACTCAGTTATCTTGCTAGTACTCAGTTATAACCAATCCTTAAGAAAGTTTCAATGCTATAGAATGAAATTACAGTAGAAACAACACAATTAAACAACCAAATGATGTGGTGTGCATTCCGATCCCACCATATAATCAGTAACAATATAAACATTCACCCTTATTCCTCATGTTGCGGCGTGCACCCGATCTCACCTGTCCACCTTTATTACTCCTCAATATAAATCACCATTATTCCTCTTGTTGCGACGTGCAACCCGATCCTACCTGTCCACTCTTATTACTCCTTGTTGCGGCGCGCAACCTGATCCCACCAGACAATCACCAATCACACAATAAGAACACGTATATCTCAATTTAACTCAAAAACTTTCCACGACATTTATGCCCAAACCAATACAAACGGAAATCTAAACAAGTGTGAAACTCCCTCAATTGATACTACACAGCGAGACCAACCAAAATGTACCACGAAATACCGATAAACCAAGTAAACTAATAAAGTAATACCTTGCACTTCGTGACAATTAATACATACAATAACGAAAACTACAGCTAGCATGAAGCAATTAAACATGGAAACATCAATAAGCTCGTAGCAATTAAGGCAGGAAAACAATATATATATTAGGAACGGGGAAGAGAATATGCTAAAACAGATAAGTTGGCGGTGCATAGGTACTCGTCACCTCACCTATACGCCCCACACATGAAGTTCGACATAGCAATTAAGTCGGAGATTCCTAATCCCTCAAGTCGAAGTTAGACCAAATACTTACCTCAATCCGACGACCAACTCAACGCTCAATTATCGCTTTTCCTCTATTTTCCACCTCTGAACCACTCGTATCTAGTCAATATCAACTTAATAACATTAATTATTTCTAAAGAAACCAACTCCAATGCATAATTATAAGTTTCCCAATAATTTCCCCAAAAAGTTAAAAACGACCACGGGTCCGCTTGGTCAAAACCCGAAATTCTGACGAAAACCCGATTACCCATTCACCCCAGAGTCCGGATATACAATTAGTTTTGGAATTCGACCTCAATTTGAGAGTGTTTAGAAAGATTGAAAAATGAGAAAAACTCGTCTAAGTATCCAGGTTATCAGCCGCGGATGTCGCATTTGCGACTGGAGCTTCGCAATTGCGAAGGGAATATCGCATTTGCGATGCCTTCACAAATCCTATTGCCTTCTCAAATGCGAGGAAAGTATCGCAATTGCGATCACAGACCTCGCAAATGCGGACAGTATATCGCATTTGCGATACATACCATCCCAGACGTCCATCACAAATGCGAAGAAAAGTTCGCAATTGCAAACACAGGCAGGCCCAACTTCTCTTCGCATTTGCGATGAGAATCTCGCAAATGCGACCTCATCAGTGATCGCAAATGTCAACCCTGACCTCGCAAATGCGAGGTCTGAGGCCTGCAACACAGCTGAAGCACACCAACATACTTTTTTCAAAGTCCAAATCACTCTGTAGCCTATCCAAAACTCACCCGAGCCCTCGGGGCTTCAAACCAAACATGCACGCAAGTCTAAAAACATCACACGGATTTGCTCGTGCGATCAAATCACTAAAATAACACCTAAAACTACGGATTTAACATAAAAATCAATGAAATTCTCAAGAACACTTTAAAGCATCTATTTTCTCAACCGAGGGTCCGATTCACGTCATTTAAACTTCGCTTTTTCACAAAATTGTATAGTCATGGTTTAGATACTATAATGAACTTGTACCGGGCTCCGGAACCAAAATACGGTCCCGATATCATAAAAATCCAACATTAATCACATACTTTAAAACCATAGATTTTCTGAAATTCAATTTTAGTAAAAAATTCATTTCTCGAGGTATGAACCTCGGAATTTGATTCCAGGCATTCTCCCAGATCCCATATTTTGTTACGGACCCACCGGGACTGTCGAAACACGTGTTCGGATCCGTTTGCTCAAAACGTTGACCAAAGTCAACTAAAAATTAATTTAAACTTCAAAAAAAATTGTTTCTTCTATTTTTCATATAATTGCTTTCCGGAAATTATGCTCGGATTGCGCACCCATATCGAGGAGGATAATTATAAGAGTTTTAAGGCTAATGAGCGTGGAATAAGTCCTAAAACACAAGATGACCCCTTGGGTCATCACATTATAAATCAATTTTATTGATCAAAGTAATATATCTAACACATGATTGTTTAAACGATAAGTATTTCGAGCATTTGTAAATTATATTTAAACAAGTTAATATATATGTTGTACTTGTCGATTTACGTAATTTTTTACTAAATTTTCTATGATAAATCGAAACACACGATTTTGATATGTTAAGGTCATGATTTGATCTTATAGTAAATATAGTATACACGAAATTTAACTGAGCGGAAGTGCTACTCTAACGGCAGATCTTGTTTATTACACTTGGCCTCAAAAAAATATAATATTAAGTATTGTAAAACCAAAAATAAAAAGAGAACACTTATTTTAGTCACATAACAGTTGTAATAAGAGGTATTATGATAAAAAAAGATTTTTGTTAAGTAACTTTTACTGCATACATGCAAAATTTAGTTCTCATAAGTATCTTATTTTTTTCTTTCCATAACGGAAGTCTTCTGTAATCTTTAAAATTAATAAAAGCACGACTATATATCGTAAAAGTGTAAAAAAAAGAATCTAGACAAAAGATTTTAAAAAAAAATTAAAACTAACAAAATGAAGAAAAAAAACAGTTATGTAGGGCGGGGCGGGACGGGTGTGCGGGGGTGTGGATGCTGGACGGGTGAACGCGGGTGCAACTGCTATGTGGAGCGGGGCCGAACGGGCTGAAATTTTACGGATTAAGAGAAAACCCGCCCAGCGCCCGCATCGCCCCGCGCCGCTTGCCATCCCTATCTGTGATCCATCTTAGATTGTCTTTTTATCATAGTTTCTTTCACCAACCAAATTCTGGTAAGGGAAAATGCAATCTGACTTGAGCTCAATATGAGTTGAAGCAACACGCCAGTCAAAAAACAAATCATTGGAAATGCTTAATTCGTTCAGAATAAAAACAACACTCCAGTCAAAAGAATTCATAGCAGAAACTGATTTTGCTTTATGTCCGCAACCAACAAAACTTTTGACAGATATACTTGAATCGGACAACAAGAAAAGCATTAAGGCCTAAAGTGAAAACATACGCAGGGCAGCCCGCACGCAAAGTATTCCGTATTTATGTAGGATCTGAGGAAGGTCCGCACTGCAAATGAGTGTGATATAGGCAAGCATATCCCCATGCAAGCATCACTAGTTGATTTCAAGGCTCGAACATGTGACCTATAGATTACACAAAAATAACTTTATCGTTCCTCCAAGGCTCCCCTTTTCGAGACTTTGACTAACTCTAGGATATACTAATTTGGTAACCGAATCATACGGAGCTAAGATTTGAGCTCAATAGCAAAATCGGTTGGTTTTTCTCCTCCTACGCGCGAAATATACACGACGCCTAAGCCATGCAATTTATTCTTTTTTTACATCCACTTATTACTTTTTTACCTTACATTTCAAATGGTTTGGCTACATTTAAAGAATCACACTATAGCCACTACATATATTTAAGAAGCTTTAAGTGAGAATTAATCCTGATCATTACAAGTTTTAAACCCTAAAGATTGAAACCTACATCTATATATACACGGTACTTTGGTGAACTATAATAAACAGATTTTCTAATTCTCTATCGCTTGGTTGACCAATGAATTGCTGGAAGAGCTTTTTGAATCCTTTGAAATACGCATGATTGATAAAATATCCTCAAGGACAATGTGTTCACACGTCTCTAGCATCGTTCTATTTATTAATCATTTTCTAACAGGATTTTAGATGTTGAATTACCTTTGAACGAGCAATTGCGGACATTGACCTTTTGTTAGCTAGAAACACTATAAAAACTAAGAGTTCAACACGACCATGGGTGAATATATATAGTGCGATGATTATGGGATTATTTGAATTCAATAACGTTTGCTTAAACCTTGTATTTTTAGCTCAAAACTCAGTGCGTTGGTCCAGTTATTATACTTGTTTTGGTGACTCGACAATATTACCGTTGGAACATACTTTCATGCTTCGTTGGGAAATTCAAAAATGCCAAACACTATTTGGCATCACGTCGTATTTGGTATCAGTTTGTCTACTCCAACGGTTATGTACTCTCTGTCTTTTTTAAATTCTTTTCTTTTTCTTTTTCTTTTTCTTTTTCTTTTTCTTCTTCTTATTTTCATGAATAAATAAGGCAGTCTAGAGTTCGTCGAAGGACCGGATGATATCAAATTCATTTTACTCAGTATTACGTTGTATTTCTGTTAGAGGCATAAATTATTCCCACGTCATTAGTCCAATGCCATAAAATATATGAATTAGTAGCTGTTTTGATTTTTTACATAAATAACTACTCCACTTTTAGGATGAAGGCTTCTTTAGTTTCTTCCAAAACAAAGAGAGTTATATATATTTGAATCATAATTGCATTACATTATTTATTACTCCTTTCGTCCAAGTTTATTTGTCTATTATTGATTACTTTTATTATATCACCTTTATTTATTATTCCCTCCGATTCACAATAAGTGACCAATTTGCTTTTAGCACGCCCATTGAGAAAATACTAAATTCTATATAAAAATACCTACTATGACTAAATTACCCCTAATTAAACATTTAATGTGAGGAGTAAGAATTTTTTTTAGGGATATGTACATAGGGGTTATTTTGTAAAAACAAATTGAATTCTCTTTTTATTAAATAACTAGACATTTATTTTGAACCAAAATGAAAAAGAAAATTGATCACTTATTGTGAACCGGAGGGAGTATATATTGGAAAATAAATTAAAAATAAGTAGTACTCAATAAACGGTAACAAACTGTCCAGCGTGAGCACACGCGCCACCTACATGGAGCCAAATCCGGCCGGCGAACCGGCGCGTATCACTCAACCCAAAGACCCACCCACAAATACAAGCCCTCTGATGGCCCTCCCTCCTAACCCCAAGGCATCGTACTCCACTGCCCTCACCGGCACAACCAGTACATGCAACAACATCAACACCAAATCGGTGGTGGCAAGACAAACGACACACAACGGAAAACCAGCAGTCATCTTCAAAGCTGCCGACTATTATGGAGTCATGGTGGACACCTGCAAATGGACATTGGTCGGAAAATCAACCATGGGCAGACCAAAAATTGAAACAATCAGAGAAAAATTCATTGAACAAATCCCTCTCAAAGGCAAGGTAAGAATTGGGGCATATGATTACAGACATGTATTCATTGAATTTAACAACGAATCCGACTATAACAGCACCTACTTCCAACAATTCATGGGAATTTCTGGTTCTCTAATGAGAATGTTCAAATGGTCCCCTGATTTTGACCCAAATGAAGAAACCTCTCTGGCACCTATATGGGTCTTACTACCAGACCTTCTTTATCACATGTTTAAATGGGATTACCTAAAACAAATTCTTGAACAAACTGGCACTCCTCTAAAAGAAGATGTTGCGACCGCTGCTAGAACAAGACCTCACATGGCCAAAGTTAGAGTTGAAGTGGACTTGATGAAGCCACTACCAGGTTTAATCTTTGTGGGTATTGAAGGTGACACTACAGGATTGAAAGGCAGAGAACAAAAGCTCGATTATGAGGGTGTCCCTGCATTCTGTAGAACCTGTAAGCTGCAAGGACATGACTTCGACAAATGCAAGGCTGAGGCGAGGAAAAAAGAGCAGGACAGAGCAAGAAAGGAGTCTGAAAACGCATACAAAAGGTGGACACACAAAAGAAATTGCTGCTGCAGAAAACGTTTCTAAGGGGGCCAAAGGGACTCAAATTCAAATGAAAAACCATAAAGACGATGGATTTATACAAGTTAGAAACAAAAAGAATAGGAAAAAGAAGTACTTTCAAACTGAAACGTCAAATGCTAACCTGAGGGAGACCGGAAAAACTGACCAAAGTCAGCCACAACAACAACAACCTACTCCTAAGATCAATTCTGCCCAGAACAAGGATACGAGCAAAGACAAACACCCTGCTGAAATCTCTGAAATTCAGGGAATCAATATACAAGGAGAGTTAAAAATACCAAGGTCAACAACAAGGAAAAAATAAAGAAGTCTAAGAAGATTAATGCCCAATCTCTGAAAGTCAAGAACAAATTTTGGACTAAGAAAAAGCCCAAGCAAATTGAAGAAATTTTTTTAGAACCTGTGCAAAAGGAAGGAAAACTAGAGAACAAACCTACTGATAATGTCCTATGCAAGGAACAAGAAAACAAGAACCAACAGAAAGGTCAAATGACAGAACACGAAAGCAGTAGCGCGAGTTCAAACAACCAAATCATATCTCCAATTACGGCAGACACAACTTGCATCCAAAACAAAGGTGGAAAAATTGTGATTGAATTGGGAAGGCTGGAACACATCCCAGGGGAATTGAACAACAAGACTGGACCAGACATAGACAACAACTCTATATATGAATCAGGAGAAGACATACATAGTAATCAATCCCACGAGGCCTCCACAGATGACGAATTTGCTAACAATTCTAGAGGAGAAAGTGAGGATGATGATGAACAGGTTGCTGACAGCCTCGTAGAAGCCTTTGCTCCTGCTCCAAAACAGAACGATGATCCTGTAAAAAAAAGAAACAGAGGAGGTGATTCAAAAACATGGCTTATCTCCAAGAGGAAACAAGAGAAGAGACAACAAAGGTAAAGGAGGCAACAAGAAAACCTCTAGTACCTTTCAAACACAAGGCAACTTCCAAACCCCCAACCTTTCCTAATGATCAACATCATCAACTGGAATATTAAGGGTATGTTATCCAAGGGTGAAAGTGAAAGATTATCCAAGTTAATCATAATTCATAAGGCTCAATTTATCATCCTTCGGGAACCTTTTCTTACTTCTGATAAGTTAGAATACTACAAGAGGTATTTTGGCTTTGATCGAGCTGTTTCCAATAGGTGCAGCAAGTTGTGGTGATTTTGGAACAATAAAATGAACTGTGAGGTTATTGACAACAGCAGACAACAAATTACCTTCAAAATTAAGGGAGATGAACAAACATACTGGATCACCGCAGTGTATGCAAGGAACAATGCTGTAAAAAGAAGAAGACTCTGGACCAAATTGAGAAACATGAGCAACAGAGTCAATGGGTCATGGACCATACCGGGGGACTTCAACACCATCATGTCTCCAGATGAGAAGAAGGGTGGCACCCCTCACACCCTTAGCAAGAGTGCAGACTTCATTAATTGCATGAATGATTGTGGCATGACTGACCTAGGCTTCGCAGGGAACCCTTTTACTTGGTGTAATGGATGCATGGGGAGGAAAAGAATCAGCACAAGACTAGACAGAGTCCTTATTAATAAGGAGTGGGCAGATAATTTTCAATCCAACAGAGTTGACCACCACTCCAAATCAGGATCGGATCATAGTCTTATCACATTTCAATTTGGCAATGAGAACCCAGAAGCTATCAAATACTTCAGGTTCCTTAACTTCTGGACTAAGCAGAGTGACTACAACTCCTTAATTGAAAGAATATGGAGCATGGAGGTCCAGGGCAACGATCAATGGATCCTCCAACAGAAACTGAAAGCAGTCGCCAGGGGACTTAGCAAATGGTCCAAAGAATCCATTGGTGATGTCTTCACTTCTCTCAAGCAATCAGAAAGGGACATGTGTAGGCTGGAATAGGAATATGAAGACAAAAACAATGATACGAACAAGCAAAACCTAGACAGGGCACAGGCAGAATACATCAGATGGCTTAAAATGGAAGAATCCATACTCAAGCAGAAAGCCAGAATCAAATGGGCTGAAGAGGGTGACTCTAACTCCAAGTACTTTCACAGTGTGATCAAATAGAAAAGGAGAAGAGCACACATTCACAGAATAAAAGACAATCAAGGAACATGGATAGCAGGAAATGAAGCCATTGCAAATGCGGCTATTACTCACTTTAGCAATCTGTTCACTCATATCCATAATGAGAACAACATGGCCATTCTGGAGCACATCAACCCTATGGTTTCAGAAGAAGACAACCAGACTATGAATCAAATCCCGGATGAAGATGAGATTCAGCAGGCAGTTTTTTCTATAGACCCCAACAGCTCTGCAGGCCCAGATGGATTCAACGGCCACTTCTATCAAGCTTCATGGGACACTATTAAAAGGGAGGTTTGAAATTTTGTACAAACTTTCTTTAATGGATATAACCTTTCTAGATTTTATACTCACACTAACCTGGTCCTCATCCCTAAAGTGGCTTCCCCCTCTGCTCTGTCTCAACTTAGACCCATCAGTCTTTGTAATATGTCAAACAAAATCATTTCCAAAATCTTATGTTCAAGGATAGCTAACTTTCTCCCTAAATTGATTTCTGATAATCAATCTGGCTTTGTGAAAGGTAGACTAATTACTGAAAACATCCTCCTTGCACAGGAACTTGTTCATGGCATAAAGAAGACCAACCAAGGTAGAAATACTGTCATGAAACTTGACATGTCCAAAGCCTACGACAAATTATCATGGAGCTTCCTCACAGTTGTGCTAAGGAAAATGAACTTTGCGGAGATAAGCATTGACACCATTTATAGACTAATCTCAGAGAATTGGTATTCCATATTAATAAATGGAACAAGACATGGTTTCTTCAAATCATCAAGAGGACTGAAACAGGGAGACCCTCTTTCCCCCTCTATATTTATTTTAGCGGTTGAGGCTTTATCAAGGGCCCTTAACAGATTCAATGAGAACAACCAATTCATTGGTTTCTCTATGAATCCCAAAGGACCTAAGATAAACCACATGAGCTATGCTGATGATCTAATCCTTTTCTCCTCTGGTGACAGGAAATCATTGAAGATGCTTATGGAAGTCCTGATTGACTACCAGAAAGCATCCGGGCAAGAGATCAACAAAGACAAAAGTTTCTTCCTAAATCACAATCAGGGAGCTGGCAGAAACAACAGAAGGACAATTAAAAGGATCAGAAAGTGGACAGGCTTTAAGCACGTGCAATTTCCATTTACATACCCTGGATGTCCTATATACATAGGCAGGAAAAAGATATGTTACTTCACAGATCTTGCCACAAAAGTCCAAAAAAAGGCGGGCAGCTGGGAAGGGAAACTCCTATCAATAGGTGGGAAAGCTATCATCATCAAGCACATCCTCCAGTCACAAACATTATATTTGCTAGCAGCCATGGTCCCTCCAAAATCTATAATCAAGCAAATTGAAATGTACCTGGCTAATTTCTTTTGGGGGGAAAAAGAAGGCAAAAAGATCTACCATTGGTGCTCCTGGGACAACATGAGCTTCCCTACCAATGAAGGTGGTGTTGGATTCAAAAAACTTCAAGACATTTGCAACTCATTTGCAGCAAAAAGATGGTGGAGATTTAGGACGGAAAATAATCTATGGACAAACTTTCTCCGGGCCAAATACTGCCAAAGATCCAATCCCATTTCTAAAAAGATGAATTTTAAAGACTCTAACTCATGGAGAAGCCTCATGGATTCCAGAAACAAAGTGGAAGCTAACATCCTTTGGAAGATTAACAAGGGCAATAGCCTGTTCTGGTGGGATAGGTGGCTTACTTCTGGAAACATCTACACGATAGCCAACCCCAATTACAAGCTAGGGAACACCAACATCAACGATTTCTTCATCGACCATAGATGGAATATGGACCTTCTCCAACAGACAGTCCCTCAGAGAGTAGTTGATGAAATCGAGCAAACCAAGATTGGACAGGAACATATCCAAGACCAGGCTCTGTGGACTCCGAATCCCCAAGGAGTCTTTTCCTGATCTTCTGCCTTCCATCTTCTAAGGAAAAGAAAAGACCTATCTCCTCAGTTAGCCAAAATTTGGGATAAACATCTACCTTTCAAGATCTCCTTTGCATCATAGAGAATTATGAAAGGCAGGCTTCCACTTGATAGCATTATTCAAAGATTTGACGCTAACATTATCTCTAGATGTTGTTGTTGCAGGGTCCCAGAAGAGGAAACTATCGACCACGTCTTCGCAAGTAGCCCCACAGCAAGGAAGGTATGGAATTCCATGTCAACCCCCCTTGTCTTTAAGACCACATGTAGGAGCTTTCTATACAACATAAATCAATGGTGGTCCATCTCCGCGAAGAACAATGTCCATAAATTCCTCCTCCAAATCACTCCAATCATAATTTGTTGGGAGATATGGAAGGCCAGGTGTGCTAAGAAATATGGTAAGAAAACTATCTCCTTTATTCGAATTTGCCAACAGGTTCTCTTTCAGGTTAAAATGTCCATGGGCCAAAAGTACAGCCAAATGGACTGGAAGTGGACATGGGAAAAAGTATGCAAGGTGATAGAAGACTACAAGCCAAGACTGAAAAGTATTATGGTCCTATGGGAACCTCCTGATAACAACCAATGGAAAATTAACACAGATGGAAGCTTTATGGTAAATGCAGGAAAAGCAAGAATTGGGGGTGTTGTTAGGAAAGGAAATGGACAAATTGTAATGGCCTTCACAGCACCAGTCCATTTCTTGACTAACAACTACTCTGAAGTTCAAGCTGCCTTATTTGCTATTCTCTGGTGCTGTGATCATAACTGTCAAAACTTGATTCTAGAAATTGATTCACTCCTGGTGGTCAATATGATTCTTGGTACACACAAAACTCCATGGAGGCTCAAAGAAGGAATCTCTACCATTTAACAAAAAGTGCTTCTACATGGCATTAAGGCCAAACACTGTTACAGGGAAGGAAACGAAGTGGCGGACTTTCTGTCCAAACATGCCACCACCCTCACACAACAGGACATCTTCCTCAACGAAGAAGACCTCCCCCCCTCCCGAAGCCAAAACTGCTATAAATATGGATAGAAGGCAGATCCCAAATTTCAGAATCAGACCGAAGAAGCACTCAGGATGGATCTTCGAGCCTCCTTGAACTCTAACGAAAGAGCTATGGATGTGTTTAAAAGATGATCCTTTTACAATAGCTCTTCTTTGTTTTAATAGGCCTAGCCTCTAAGCTCACTTGTATAATTTTCTATGGGAGGTTTTGGTTTATGTCCCCCTACATGTACTATTTTGCTAATGAATAAACAGGGTCGGGGTCTATGCCAAACCCTCCATCACCTCAGGGGTTGAAAACCCGGGTGACTGGCTTAAATAAATTTTAAAAAAAAAGTAGTACTCAATAATAAAGGGAAAATATGTGTAAAATAGTAAATTATTCATTGGTTTTTCAAACTGGACAAGCAAAATTAGATATCTATTTTTAATATAGTGAATAAGTAAACTTGGACGGAAAGAGTATTTCTTAGATTGTATTGGTGGGCACACTATTAAATTATAAATACCATCATGGCCATCGAGTTATACCACCTCTGGAAAAATCCAGGTTAAAAGATATTACTATATTAAGTATAATAACAGTTCTTATAATTAAATCATGTTTGGTAAGAGGAATAGTTGTACACTATTATTTTTTGCTTTTTATTAAGGGGTTTTTTCATTCCTATACACTATTGAAATTTTTTACCTAAATGTTCATGTTTAGTAAATTACCCTACCTACACAAGTTTTGTTTACAAAATATATATATTCCACCTTAAAAAGCTCTCAATCCATTATTAGTGCCTTCAATTAAGGGATTTAGTTACACCCTTTACCTTTTTTTTCTCTTCTTCTCTTTCCTTTTTTTCTTATGCACGTGAAGTGAAATATCATTAAAACATCTAGGGGATGCAAAGTTACGAAAAGAAGAGACACAAAACTTATAAAGCTAAGGAGTGACAAATTCCAGGAAATGTGTTACAACATGTCCAAGAAATGACAACTCCTTCATAGAGTAGAATAAGAAATAGAAATTGATGATAACACATAATCTTGAACTTTTCTCCATAGCTGATGGATGAAAACTGTCAAGGCAAACTTCTACATTCTGATGATTCAGAATCTTTTCTACCAGTCTCGACAGGAGAAAGACCATAAATTTCTTTCAAGTAAGCCAAAGATTCTGAGTTGTTGTTACAAACTTTCCACAATGATGCAACCTCATTCTTGGAGACAGTACCCCACTTCTCACAATCATTGAGGAACTCCAGCAAATTGGAATAAAATGTGTCATAGTTCATTAGAAGAAAAGGAACTGGAAGTTGAGATCCAATTCATTCGAGTTGAATCAAAGCCATAATCTCAAAAATCTCGTCAAGGGTACATGGATTGTGATCTGAGTTATTTACAGGGGAAAGGTTAGCCCAATTAAAAAGGTTAACAAAACAACGTATAGTTTGCTTATCTCACCAAAGCATGAGAAGTACCATCATCAATTACAGAATTAGACCTTGACAGAATTAGACGAAGCAGAAATCCAAAACAGATGAACCTAGGTCCATTCATATTGGATGAATTTTGAATAACAAATCGTCTAAATTAAAAGAGACCGAAAAAATCCCAAAGCTTATGCCATAGGCTTGTAAGACTTATCTATAACATTCGTACATTATTTATACTCGGTTATATACAACTACAATATCATACAACTTAAACATAATTTTTATATAAATTTTATATAATATGTCTTTTGTATATTTTGTACCTGATTTATACATAGTAAAAACAAGTTTCATACAACTTTTATACGTTATTTCTACCCAGTTAAATACAACTACAATAACATACAACTTAAATACAAAATTTATACAATATATCTTGTATATTTTATATATGATTTATACATAGTAAAAATAAATTACATACAACTAGTTATATATTATACAACTTATCTACAACTTATTTACAATTTTCATACATTATTTCTACCAAGTTTTTTATAAAATATTGTTTAACTTTCATACAATAATTATATATCATAATACAATCTTTTATAATATTTCTACAATTACTCTACAATTTTACTACAATTACGTAAATATAATGCATATCACGTCTTCTTCTTCTTCGAGTTTTAATCTGAAATTCAGCCAAAATCAAGTCTAATCTTCACCAAAACACCCTCAAAATTGAGATATAAACTCCAATCTATATTCTCAGTTGTTTGCAACAACACCCAATCCAAACAAATAATGGTTTTTGAAAACCCAAATTCAAATTCAAAACTTCAAAGCTTTTTAATGGATGTCAATGGTGGGATCGCTGCTCTCTTTTCCTTTGCTTTATAGTACTGAAATTAGGGATTGAGAGATAGAAAGACACGTAGAGAAAATTCCTTTGCTTTACGTAGATGTCTTCTTCTTCATTGAAAATCAAGCTAATCAGAGACGTTAATGGTGGTAGAAATTTTGGATAAGAGTAAAAATTTCGTCTGGTTTTTGAAGAAGAGATGAAATAGGCGTTAATGGAGGATTTATGAGATTTGTGAAGAGAAAATCATGGGTGAGTGCAAGATACGTGGGTGAGGGGGGTGGGATGTAGAGAGAAAAAAGTGGGGGGAGTGGGAATATACGGTAAAGTAATTTTAGGACACTAATTAATACCCTTAAAACCCCTAAAATATATATAAATGGTAATTAGGTATATAGAAGGTAATTATATTAAAAATTAAACATGAAGGGTAATATAGTTTACTATATGACATAGGAATGTTAAAATCAATTTTATTAATGTATACGGGCAAAATTGGAGTCATGGTACATCCCCGTCCGACAAGATAAGCCCAGCTCAAGATATAATAACGTGGGACCAAAGTCGAGGGGTCGGTCTCATCACGTCAGAATTTTGGGTCATGACACCTTGCTACCTCGAGAATTCTGCGGTGGCGGTTCGGAATCGGTCCTAACTTTGAATGGCTTCAAAGAATACTGTCAGGTAACCAAGTCCGACCATTAGAAGATAAGTTGTTATCTTCATTTATTTAATTTGTCTTTATTTACTGCTTTATATCAAATAAATTCGCGTATCATTGACATCACATATTCAATTGTTATTCGATTTTGAGAGTGAACAGTTAAAAACATAACTCCTCAGATGTCAACGCTGTAAGGCTCTACGTTTTCCTTACAAATAATAAATAAATATCACTCATAGAATACATGATTTTTGCTATATCAACTTGCCTAAGCTAATTCAAACACGTCAGAAAGAAAAAAGTAAGTAAAATTTTTTGGAAGATATGGTTAAAGCTCTAATGACGATTTAAGAATTGAATGGCTTGATCAATTTAGCTTTACCATTCACAGGCAAAGTGGTTAGCTTTTTTAGCATAAAGTTAGGCTTTTTTGTCATAGCTTTAATTCCCAATGGAATCTAATATTGATAATTTTGACGCCAATCATTTTGCACATACTTGAAAGCCAAGTCTACATTAGATAATAGTACAATTGCCTAATCAATAGGCTTGGAGACACTAGGAGGACATAGTGAAGGACCAAAAAAATTATTGGTATATTTGCATAAAATAATAGCCTTCTAAGAATCCTAATGGGTGGTTTGGTATAATGTATAAGCAAAAATAATTCTGAAATAAAAATTTAATATCGTCTTATTTTTTGTTTGGTTACTAATCTATAGATAAGTTATCCCGAGATTAAAACTAGTACCGGGAAAACTTATTCTTGTCAAATGGTGGAATAGTAATCACGGGATAAGTTATTCCAGGATAAAACAGTAAAATTGACAATCTCTGGATTAATACAACATACCAAACATTCAATAAGAAACAATACCAGAATAACCAATTCTAGCCTAATTAATCTCAAATAACTAATTCCAGCATAACTTGTTTTTAAAACAAATGACCCTTAAATGTCTGAAATTATGTATTTATTGTATGTTAATATATTTGATTAGATACGGAATTTGAGAAACAAATATTTTGGAACGCACGAATTAAAATCTTGAATTCGTCTCTGATTCTCGCCTTTAACATTTAAAACTAAAAAGAGAGTAAAGAAATAGAAGTGCATAATCCAAGTTGACATAAATAACTTGCAGAAGTTGTAAACTACGGAAGTCGACCGTTACCTAATCCAAGTGACATCACAAGCATTCAAATGAAGGTACTAAATTCATTTCTACTTGAAAGTTGATAGTTTCCGTTGGCTACTTCTGTCTAATTCTTATATATCTTATTTTTTACTGTCAATCAAAAAAAAAGAAAATGGTTTGGTGCATTAAGTTCCCAGTAGAATTCGGAAAAGGGTCAGATCACAAGTGTCTATTGTATGCCGTCTTACCTTGCATTTCTGCATTTATACTGTCAGCCACTCAATTTAAAAGCCAATCTTTGTTGAACTTTCTATATAAATAGACCATTTGGAAATCCATAACTACGTTACAATACTTCAGTCAAAACTACATCACATAATCTTTCAGATCGGTTTGGCCATGAGTTTTGTCAAAATAAATTTGGGATTTATTTGGCAAACTTATGTTTGGCCATAAATTTTGCCCACATTTTCGTAAAACTTCAAATCCCAAAATCACCCCAATTGCTGATTTTGGGCGAAATTCCCAAAATTTAGAAATTTTATACATGTTTTTCCAAAATAAAGTTGAGAAATATGTTTTGAAAACGTATGTCCAAACACATTTTCATCTTCAAACCAAACTACACCCAAATCAGATTTTTCAAAATAAATTTGGAAATTTATGGTCAAACGCTAGCTAAGAGTCGAACAAATTTTGTTCTTCATGTCCACAAATACTGTAACTCAATGCAATCCCATGAATAAGGGCCGATAAGGGTAGTGTGTACGCCAGAACTTACTGTAAAAAAAAATGCAAAGAAAATAGAGCAACAAACATTAACAACAAGGTACTTAAAAAACCTACACAGTATACAATTTCACCAACTACAAGAGACATATCAAAAGACAGAGATATGAAAAAGAGAATCCACAGCTTAATAAGACCTGTTTTAGTTACAAACTTGTTTACAAAACCTAAAATTAGAAACTGATGATCAATCATCCTTCAAAGGCTAAAAAATGAACAGAAAAACAACAAAAACAGGAAAAATTGAATACATCCAACCAACACTGAAAGATAAATAGAAAATTCGATTATCTTAATTATATCACACAAACCTAATTAGTCATTGAGCTTTTTTTAAGGTAATTTTTCATTGAATTGTTTCTATACTCTTGCTCAACTCTTCCAACTTCTTCATCCTCAGTTTCTCGCTTTCGCCCACCAGCTATACGTAAAATAAAAACATACATATACAGATTAGACACATATAAAAAAGAGAATATTATTTGGAAAAGGAAAAAATCAATAAATGCAGTAAATATATATATTTACCTCCATCAATCTTGATATAAGCTGTACTTTTTCCTTATGTTTTTCATTGAAGGCCTCAAGTGCTTCTTTGTATTCTCTTTCCTGTAATCAATTAAGTCAATTTTTCAAATATCAAACCAAACCAGAATTCAATTTTTGTCGGTTTTTTTCTTGTATATGAGACATACACTACCAAAGACATTTTCCGAATCCAACATATCAAACTAATTACTCTTTGAGTAAATATGTCATTTACCAAGATTTTTTGATAGTAATTAAATTAAATAGTAACATAAAATTTAATGACTCAATTTAAGACAAGTTTATTTTTAACATGAAATATTGATTCTTGGACTTAAGACTACCGGTCAAAGTAGAATGTAAAGGCAAAGAACTATTACTATAACGAGAAGCAACTAGACTACAAACCAAGAGTTAAACGATTAATATGTACAATGGAGTTTGGGGATAAACGATTAATATGTATCATATATAAAAAAATTTAACTTATATAACAATATACATATACATGAGTAATAATAAGTTCAAATAGGTATTTTTATAGTTGGTTTGGTTTGATTTTTTAGCTATTTTTTGCTTGAAACCAATTTTGGTCCGTTTCTAAAATTCAAAACCAAAAGCAAACCAAAAAGTTGTTGGATTTTTTGTCGGTTTGATTCGGTTTTCAGTTTGCTTCAATTTTTCGGTTTTCCATAAACACCCCTAATTATCAATATTGATTCCTTATAACAATATATATTATTTACAGAAATAATCACCCAGCCAACCTGACCCCATGCCCCAAAAAAATGAACAAATAAACAGTTTAACGAAATATTGATACAAAAAATGCATGGCATATATATATATATATATATATATATATATATATATATATATATATATATATATATATATATATAGTACACAAAATTATAGTGAGTGTAAATTGAAGAAAGTAGTGGGGAAATATATTGTATACCTTCTTCTGGCAAGTTTGGCCCAGAGGTTTTAACTCTTTGTTGACTGCATCAATCCTCTTTCTGACCGTTGAAACTTCTTTCTTCGTTGGATCTGCTAATGTTTCTAATTCCTGATAATTTATTTGTAATTTAATGTTATATTAATTACTCCCATCAGAGCTACCATTTCCAACAGTCGAAATTGCCAAAAATTTATACCAATTTTAACCTTCCAGATTTATCAAATTGTGTAGTGTGGTACAGGTTTCAAACACAATAATATGCTGAAATAACTAATTTACAGATCAGAGTTCTTTTGTCTCAAAAAAAAAGTAGGAAAATCCCATAAAGTGAAAGGGGAAAAAAGGACAGAAATGCAAATCTAGATAAAGAAATAAATATGTGTTCCAAATAATTAATTCTTTTGTTTTTGTTCAAAATTTATGGTAAGTTAAATTTCTCATTTCTCCGCACAAACTAACACAATAATTTTCAATTAAACTGCCCTAATTTTCTAATTTTCACCTTAATATGTCAAAAATTCCTAAAACCCAAAACAAATAAAGTTATTTCAAGTTCTTAGGCTAAAAATCAAAACCTTATACTACAAAAAGAAAAAAATTATATTTAAAAAAATTATAAAAAAAAAAAGGGGGAAAACAAACCTCGCGAATAATGGCTAAACGGCGAGTTTCTTCTTCAATACGACCCAACTGAGCTTGAACTTTCTCTTTAACTTCAAGTTTCTTTTTCTCAATTTCTTCTTCTTTAGCTTTGAAAGTTGAAAGTGCAGATTTAGACATTTCTTCATCTTCTTTTGTTAATGTACCATTAAAACTCAAACTCCCTGAAATTTGACTTGTTGATTGCATCAGTGTTTGTAGCTGTTGTTGTTGTTGCTGCTGATTCTGCATTTTTTTGTGCTTTACCAAAATTTTACTCTTCAATTCTTTCTCTTTTCTCTGTTTTGTGTGTCTCCACTATCTTTTTCTTTTTGCTTTGGTTATGATTGGAATGGACCCTCTTTTATTCTGCTCTACTGTTGCAGGGTTATGCTTATGTATATGTATACAATATACAATATACAAACAGACTGGGGCTGGGGTATGGACTGCCCTTATTGTTTTAAGTTATTATGACAGCACATTTCAATTTTTTTTAATATTTTTTTCCCTGTATGACCAACAAAGGAGGGTAAAAAGTGTAAATAGCTAAAATACTAGGGGTTATTTTATAAGTGAAGAAATGTGATTTTACACCATCAAAAGGATTATGGTCACTCTTAATCATAGGTCTCCGGTTTAATCCTTAAAAATGCAAAAATCACGATAGAGAGTGAAGATCATACACGATGCGAATTCAGAGCAATTGGAGCCAAAGCAAGTAGTAGTTACTTGGATTCATTGTTATCCTTGACATACACATAGATTAAACACTAATTATTCATAATATGAATTATAATTATACATTTGCATAATATTTCTAGTTTAAATGATTGAATGAATACCTATTAGGGTAATTTCTTTCATAAGAAAATATATGTTATTCTAATGGAAAAGCTAAAAAAAGAAGAAAAAATTGGCTTTTTTTGGGTGGGGGGTGGGGGGTTCCAACCACCAACAAGGCAACTATTCATTCATAAAAGAAACCTTGGCGATTTTATTGCCTTAGCCAATCTCAAAGCTTGTGTCTACCCATTTTCTTTAGTAATTATCTAATATCGTTTTCATTTGATGTCCGATATCTGTTTTAAGGTTTAACTAATTCGAATTTGTATCGGGAGGTCTTATATGTGATATTATATTACTCAGACGAGCTTACCTTCCTTGTATTAAGTTAACCTTTTTAGTAATCTAGTTAAGTTGTAACTAGAATTAGCTAGTTTTTTTTATTAATGTGTACTTCTATATTAGTTAGATGTTAGAAAGTTAGTAACATATATATAGATAGTCCTATAATCTAGTAGGTTGCTCATTAAGCGGTATGAGATTTAACGTAACGCTCCCTATCAAAGGCTGAGTCTATTCCCAAAATCCTACAAAACTCTGTAAAGAGATCACATGGAACAATGGTCCAGACAACACAAGACTCTTTCTTCTTCTTTGTTTTGGTTATATTATCTTGAGCTGTTATTACCCAACTCCAACTAAATCGTACACTTTCCTCCACATGGTTGTGGTCACCATTACTTACATAATATATCATTCCTTTGTAACTACCTTTGCCAGAACACAATGTTATGGTTTAATTAACATTATATATGGAAACTACAACAATATTTTTATTGCTACTTCTCATTTCCCTCTTTTGTTTAGGCAAATTGTAACGTAAGTAATGTTGTTGCATGCCAAAAAGATGAACAACCTGACATGTGCACTTGATTACTCTGTCTTTGCAAGACTTTTGCAAATAAGGTGCCATTGCCCAATTTTTTTTTAAAGTTACTTCGGGACGTATAATTTCATGTGTCGTTCATGTTCTTTCTTTTCAATAAAGTATTTAGCACTTACCTTCTAAGAGGTTCTTTATTCGCACCTGCGAGGGTCTTGGCCGCAGATGCGATGCCACCGGTGCGGCTGGAGTGGCGTAGAACCGAGATTGGCCTGGCTTTGGGTGTATCGCAGGTGCGGAAGGAGGAGCGCACCTGCGAGTCCGCAGAAGCAAATCATACTTCTTGAACCTCTCTAGTCTCCTCTGCTCCTCCTCAGATGTCGTTGGCCTGATCTCAGGCTGAACCGGAATAACTAGTTGTGCTGGCATGATATCCAGGACGTGATCAACGTGGACCCGCCACCCTTATCTCTTCGATAACCACCTGTAGCACTTCGTGTAGCCACCCTTATCACTCCGCCCTGACAATAACATTTGCTACTCTCATATCTCTTATAGACACCCGTATCACTTCGTATAATTGCCACTCTTATTATTGCGCCTGGACAATAACACAACTCACACTTATCACTCTGTATATTCAACAATGGTGAAATGCCAACCAAAATCTTTTGTTTCAGGACTAAAGTATCGCAATTATTCTATTGATATATAAATATGCAATTGGCTTTCTGAGCAAAATAAGTGTGAAAACACAAATTCTTACCTTATTATTTTTCAAAAGCTAATTTTTCAAAATTTATTCTTCCACTTTTCGGTGTTCAAGTATTTATATATTATTTTTTTTCAAGAAAATCAACAACACACTCTTATTCTGATCATTGAATTAGATTAGTTCGGGAACAAAAGGAGAAATAATTAAATGTTGAAATAGTTGCTACTCGAAATGATCAAGTGTTAACCCTATAATTGGATAACAATTGAATTTATACGCGGTTTCAAGGATATGTGATATAACTTGATACAAATTGGAAGAACAGATTAATACTGAAATTATTGACAAGAAAATAAATGCAAACCACACAAATTAAACAATCTTAGCCTTGAAGGTTGGTCACCCTCGAGTCATAAAATGCCTCAATCGGCGACATAACAAGTTAACAAGATAACAAGAACTAGAAATAATCAATATATTGTTTCTTTGATGCGTGTTACAATCCCTTTTACAAATTATTAGACCTCCCTTTATATATTAGGGGAGTCCTACTCTTGATACATATAAAAGATAAAAAAAATCTCATGATTTGCTAATTAATCGGCCTCTCCTTGATACGTGCCAAGATCTCCGCCGTGATCTCCAACTGATCGCGAATATTTTGGGCTTTCGTTATTTGGCTCGACAAAGTTCCCTCGATCTTGTTCGATCCCGGAGTCACGAGCTCAATGATTTAACTCCGCGCCTCAGTTAGATATAACTAGGTGTCGAGTTTCGACCCGTCACGCTTCAGTCTCGACTGGCCACATAATAGACGAATTCGATTTCAACCGTATACACCTGAATATTTAAATTAAGAGTTTTATAAATTGACTCTTGACAAGAAAAAAACAAATGCATATCTTGATGATTTCGTGACTATTTCATGTGTCGTTATAAAATGTTGTTAAAATGTAAATTGTTGATGTCTTCACCATTGCATATATAGATGGATATTTGCTCTTACCGCGTCATTCAGACTGCAAACAATAAATAATTTAATTAATTAAAGGGTCAAGAAATCATTCTTCTTTATCATAGATAGTCAAAATCCACGAGTTGAAGTCAAGTGCACAAAAACTCGAGAACAAGAAGAAGTCATTATTATTCGTCGTAGTTCGAGTCGTGCAATCAGCTACTCGTACTTGTATCATGATAGGTTGAATACATCATATTCCTTTAAGGTGCGATCTTTTTCCAGACCCTGAGTGAACAATTTCGCAGCTCAAATGTTTTAGTTTCCGTTTGTTTCACACATATATATATATATATATATATATATGAACTCTGTCGTACCACAATTTTTTTTTCTTCAAGATTTAGAATAACTCATGAAGCATAAAAGCTTAAGAATGCTAAATTCTATTTATTTTTAATTACTAAAAGTTATTTAGTATAGAATTAACGGAAAAGGTCCAAATATGCCCGTGAACTATTTGAAATAGGACAAATATGTCCGTCGTTAATAGTTTGGCCCAAATATGTCCGAACCGTCCAATAGTTGTGCAAATTTGCCCCTTTTTTTAACAAAACAGTAGTTTTTTTTTCTTTTTTTAATTAATTAAAATCAAAATATTTTTTAGAGCTGCAGAAGGGTGGCATGACTCGCCAACACTAATAGGAAACACAAAAATAAATAAAATAAATAAATGAATAAAAAAGAAGCCTTAAGATGACCAACTTTATTACAACAAATATGACCAACTTTCCAGTTTTGATTTTTAAAGAAGAATCTCTCTTTGCATAAAATATACACATATAATTTCCAAATATATTTTTAAATACTCCTACTCTTTTCTTTATCATTTTAATTTAAAATATAAAAATTACTAACTCTTTATTTACTTGTTTGTTGGGTATGATTAGGTCAAGCTGTACTTTACATATTTTAAAATGATATATAATCATAAAGTTGATTGTACTTAATCTTTTTTCTTTAATATTGGGACCATTTCTTCCACTTGACTTTTTCAAGATTCAAAACTTAGGTAAAACTCCTTACTAATCGGACGGTTGGGATTGAATGATCACGATGATCGTGGCCCTAAGAATCTCTTATGTGGGGCCATTTACGGTGGGTGATCAATGCACGTAATAGCAATCAATTTCGCGTGCTAATCAATTGCCTGCTCGTGTAATGCCAATGTTTCTGCAAAACCTAATTATTATTTTTTGCCCTTTTGAAAATTACTTCATAGGGAAAGGAAATTCACAAAAGTGGTATTAAAAAAATTCTAAAATTGCTAAATATGAAAAATAAAGAAATATAATTCATAAATTGGATGTAAATGAAAAAGGATGGAATGCTAATTCCCTCCCTCAAGCACAGAGGCAGACGCAATCTATAGGGAGAGGGGTCAAGAACTCTGTGTATACTTGAAAATGTCTTCAAGAAATAATTACATTTTGGTATAAGCCCCTGTACCAATCTGTATGAGCAGTGATAAATTTATATTGAATGTCATAGTAACCTCACGACTATCAAATTCTGGGTTCATCTCTGCTCAAACAGAAACGGAATGACTTCTTGTTGGCAAAACAAAAAAACTACATAACGATGGTAATTCTCTGAGTCAATCTGAATTTAAAACGTTAGACACTACACGAAAGAAATGAGGATATATGAGTACTTCATGACTAATTCGTTAGTCATAAATTTAAATATTATTTATCCTTCATTTAAATATGTTCACAAAATACTATGACTTGTTTTATTTGTAATATTTCTTCTAAGATTTGGATTTAATTTCAAGACTTTTTATCTTCAATCATTTGATCTGTCATGGCAGGCCAACATGTATAGTATATATGACAGTATTTTAAGTACTAAATTGTGTTTCTCAAATAAAAAAAAGTAATCCACGCTTGAAGGTAGTTAACCAACTGTTTTTCTTGGATTCGCGACCTAACTCCAATTATTAGCTTAAAAAGAAAAGAAAATAAAAGGAACATTAATTATTGGGATTCAATAATTTCTTTAACGGATTAGCGGATAGCACATTTTTGTTATTTTTTAATTTCGGTTAGCAAATAGCACTTTTTTTTAAATATTATTTCTCCTTTTTTATTGGAATTAATTGAGGTCAGATTGAAAGAATCAATCAAGCAAGCATATCGAAGATTTTGCCAGCAAATCAATCAAGCAGGCTAAATACGGAAAGACCAAGCTTCTAGGAAGGATGTCCGGCGCTATCAAAGGAAGTCATAAAGCCTCTCATCAGACATAGCCGTTGCGGAATAACCTTATTCTTGGAAATAATCAATCTCTTTCCAAGGATCAAATCTCTTGGGTTGGCAAATCTCTTCAGAAATCAAGTCTCTCAAAGTATTTAAACCCGCTTGTGTACCTTAGCAAATATACTTTGATCGAACCAAATAACCTCTTTGTTCTACTGCAAACAAACATTGTAGTTCTTCTAGATCTACTGTGTAACAAGTTAGAAAAGAAAGAGAGAAAAGCACTTGTGAGGCATTGTATAAAAGAGAAACGAGTGATATAGAAACTGAGACATCGGTGTAATCTACACCACTCATTGTGTACTCGAGAATCATATTCACTGAAAGAGAACTCTCTTGCAATCCAAGGGGACTGGACTAGGATTCACATTGAATCCGAACTAGTATAAAATTTCGGTGTCTTTAATTCCTGCAATTTACTTCTGCTTTTATAATCTGCTATTTTATTATCTTGTTATCACAACTAGTCGACTACTTATAAAACTAGTCAACTTATAAAGATTAAAATTAAATATAGTCAATTCACCCCTCTTGCACTTTCAGTGACCATATATTTAAATATATATGTTCTTTTTTAACTCCCCAATAAAACTTATAGCCACACAAACATTGTTACACCTCAGCTAATGACGTCGAATTCTTACTGCTTGATACTTGATTTTGTTTTGTGGTTTATTATAGATATTATTTTAGTCATATGACTTTTTAATAAAAGTAATTTAAATAACCTAAGAAAAATCATAACAGACTATCAGAAATTTTCAACGTATGGTCGATTTTTTCGGTTCGGTCGATATATGCCGACCCCTAGATCATGGGAGGTCACAAGTTCGAGCCGTAGAAATAACATTTTGCAGAAATGCATGGTAAAGCTAAGTACGAAAGACTGTTGTGGCCCGTACCTTCTCCGGCCCACACACATAGCGGGAACTTAGTGCACCGCATTATTTTATTTTTAAAGCGAAGCATCAATCGTTCCTAAAGCACAAAAGGTGAATTCTTTAATTTTAAGGCGAAGGATAAATGTATAGTGAAACCTTACTAAAATTTCATAAATATTAAATTTTTAATCTATAATTTCAAAATTACAAATAAAATCTTAAAAGTTGAACTAATTTGAATTAATTTATCCAAAATTTATTTTCCTAATATGATAGCATAATTGCAGGAGAGTTGATATTATAATGGTAAACACTAAACAATATTGAGGAAACCACTGTCTTATCTCAACGGATTTTTCATATAGTAATTTTAGCAATTTAATGACTTTGAAGTGAATCAATAAAGTTTGTGACATTTGGTAATAAAGTACAGCGTTGATATCGTTTTAAGGAGAACGATTAATTTTATTCCTTCAGCTGTAATTTAGTTCAGTATAAGCAGTGACGGAGGAAGAATTTCCGCTAAGAAGTTCAAAAAACAAAAAACGTTAAAATTTATTGTTAGTGGATATTGAACCAATGACCATATAGATATTTTGAATCCCCTTGATCACTAAGATATGTTTTTGAGATGTGTCAAGGGGATTCAAAACATAATAAAATATAGAGATAAAAAATAGATTTTATCTTATATATACAGTATAATTTTTCAGCGAAGGAAGTTCGGATAAACCCCTTCCGGCCCCCTAAATCTGCCCCTGGGTGTGAGTTCTTCCTTTTCCAAAATTTACTTAAGGTGAACTAGTATACGTACCCGTGTGATGCGCGAATTGTAAGACATTATAGGTCTTTAAAGATTACCCATTAAAGACATTATATAGGTCTTTCAGCAGTACCTCAGACCCATCAAAGTATTACTTTCTGGAGTCTGCTTCTCTAAGCTGCTTTAAAGCTGGAGAATAAGATGAATTCAACCAAGTCAAATCTTCAATATTATGTACTTCTACTGTAGATCCTTTGAATTCATTATTTAAGAACCAAGCATGCATCATTACGTAGTGTATCGCATCTGTTACAATATGGAACACAAGCTGCTTAGGGTGATCAGCATTGGACATTGTTGAGTTAACAACTGCTGAAACTGCCAACAGATTATCTGAAAATATGCAGAAGTGATACAAATTATTGTCCACTAATCTAGGGGAGTTTCTCCTCTCATCAGCAAAACCCTGCAACGACTTTCTGACCTGCTTAGACACAGAGAATTGTAACTATCGTTGACTTTCTGACCTGCTTAGAAGCTTTATCACTGGGAGCAGACAGCTTTTGTGTCACACCCCAAAATTTTCACCATCGGGATCGTGATGGCGTCAGACGTTGAACCCGCTATACAAGCCAACGTGTTTAATTATATTTAGTAAAACCTTTATTATTAAGCGAGAACATGTAAAAACAGGTTTTTCCGTAAATAAAAGCTTAAAAGTAAGAACAGATAAAAAGGAAAATACATAACTAAATCCATAAACTTAGCAAATTCTCAACTAGCCAACCCGGATCTATGGAATCACAATGTCACGGACTATCTATGATTAATACAGATAAAAGGTCTGAAAGAAATAATACAACTATTTTCTGAAGTACTAGAAACAAAATTAAAGGAAAGTGGAAGGGGACCCCAAGGTCTGCAGACGCCTGCAGGACTACCTCAGAGTCGCCTAGTGGACTGAAGGAAGCCACCTAGCTCAATATCCATTGGGTCCTGTACCGGGATTTGCACAAGAAAAATTGTGCAGGTGTAGTATCAGTACAACCGACCTCATGTACTGAGTAAGTGTCGAGCCTAACCTCGGCGAAGTGGTGACGAGGCTAGGACACGACAAATAACATCACTTGTGCAATTCAATAATATGTAAAAGAAATAACGACAGGAAGTAAACAGTTAAGTACAAAAATGGGGAAAACGTGCTGGGGAAAAGGGGTAGCAATTACTGAACTAACGGTACAAAGCAACAGATTAATATTAAAATAACAACAGGAACTAACAACACAGAACAAACAAGTACACGGCATTACCCTTCGTGCTTTACTCTCGTCCTTACCAAAACAAGTGCACGGCATCACCCTTCGTGCTTTTACTCTCATCCTCACAATGCAATAAATGAATACATGGCATCACCCTTCGTGCTTTTACTCTCATCCTCACAATAAATAAATAGAAACGGAACGACATTAACTTTCGTGCTTTAAATATCACATCAGGACACGACATCACCCTTCGTGCTTTTACACTCTCATCCTCACAATGCAATAAATAAATGCACGGCATCACCCTTCGTGCTTTACACTCTTCCTCACTCAAACAATATCAAACAACAGTTTGGCAAAGATAATCAACAACATGAATCATAAATTACAACATCTCGGCAAGGGAATAACAACAAAATTAATAATACTGTCCCGACAAGGGACACATCTATAACCAATCTAGCTCAAGTGTATAACTCAACAAAATATTCCTCAACCGAACGACTAATCAACGGTGTTCACAACCAAGAATTTCCATCAAATGAATAACCACCAAAGTGAAATTTAACTCATAACACAATGAATATCGACGAAAATCACATATATCATAAGAACCGACTCATGGGCATGCTTGACAACAACGTATAGGTACTCGTCACCTCACCTATACGTTGAACATGGATTAAACACGTAGCAAATAAGACTCAACATCTATTCTCTCAAGCTAAGGTTAGGCCAAACACTTACCTCGACTCCCAGGATCAAAATCAAGCCTCAAGCACCGCTTTTCCTTTTGAACCCGACTCCGAATCAATCGTATCTAGACATAATCGACCCAACAATATCAATAAATGCTAAACAATTCAATTCCAATGCTTAATTATAGACTTTCTAACATTCTTCCAAAAATCCAAAAATTGACCCCGGGCCTGCTTGGTCAAAACCTGAGGTTCGGACCAAAACCCGATCACCCATTTACCAACGAGCCCGAATATATAATTTGTTTTGAAATACGACCCAAAACGAGGTCAAATTACCAATTAATCAAAAAGCCCTAACTCTACCCAAATCCCTAATTTTCTCCCCTTAATCTCATGTTTTAGGCCTAGAAATCTAATGGGTGTCGATAAAAAATGGAAGAAAACGAGTTTAGGATTACATACCTACGAAGTTATGGTGAAATCCTTCTTCAAAAATCGCCCAAGTTGGAGTTTAGATGAAAGAGTTATGAAAATTTGAGATAAATCCCGAAATGGGTCTGTTTTTATAACAGGCATCAGACCTCATTCGCGATCGCGAAGGGTCTGCTGCGATAGCGGTGCTTTGGCTCGAGCAGCCTATGCGTTCGCGATTCCTTCCACGCGTTCGCATAAGGCGCGACCCCCCAGTCCTTCGTGTTCACGACCTTATGGGCGCGTTCGCGTAGAAGAATGGCACTCCCCTCCCCCAGGTCACTTCCTGCTACGCGTTCGCGTAGAGCATTACCCCCAAGGCTCCGCGTTCGCGATCAAGGCCCTGCGTTCGCGTAGGTTAAAAAATGTCCCCAACCCATATTGTACATCGTGATCGCGTGGATTGCACCGCGATCGCGAAGGTCAAGACATGGACACCAGAAACCAGCATTTAACACCAGATGTTTAGCCTAAAAATCACCCCGACGCCTATCCAAAACTCACCCGAGCCCTCGGGGATCCAAACCAAATATGCACACACCCTCAAAAAATACCCTCAAAAATATCCTACGGACTTATTCGTGAAATCAAATCACCAAATTAACATCATAAACAACGAATCTAATCCCAAATTCAATGAAATTTTCCAAAACTTCTAAAACTTCAAAATTTGCATTTAAGGTCCGAATCACGTCAAATGAAGTCCGTTTCTTACCAAACTTTACATATATGACACAAATATTATATCAAACCTGTGCCGGGCTCCGGAACAAGATACTGCCCGATACCACATGTTTCACATATAATTACTCTTTCAAAATCTCTTATATTTTTCAGAAAATAATTTCTTTTAAAAATTTATTTCTCGGACTTGGGACCTCGGAATTCGATTCCGGGAATAAGCCCAAGTCCCATATTTTCCTACGGACCCTCCGGGACCGTCAAATCACGGGTTTGGGCCCGTTTACCAAAAATATTGACCAAAGTCAACTCAATGAAATTTTCAACACAAAATTATCTTTTTCCTCAGTTTTTCTCATAAAGGCTTCCCGGCTACATGCCCGGGATGCGCACGTAAATCGAGGTGAGATAGAAGGAGGTTTTACGACCTCAGAACACAAAATTAACTAGAAATACACGGGATGACCTTTTGGGTCATCACAATCTCCACCTCTAAAACAAACGTTCGTCCTCAAACGGACATAGAAAGGTACCTGAATCTGTGAAAAGATGGGGATATCAGCCGCATATCAGACTCGGACTCCCAAGTAGCTACCTCGACAGGCTGACCTCTCCACTGAACACGGACCGAAGGATAACTCTTCGTTCTCAACTGACGAACCTGTCGAGCTAATATGGCTACTGGCTCCTCCTCATAAGTCAATTCCTTGTCCAACTGGACACTACTAAAGTATAGCACATGAGAGGGATCGGCAAGATACTTCCGAAGCATAGATACATGAAACACCGGATGCACGACTGATAAACTCGGTGGCAAAGCAAGTCTGTAGGCCACCTCTCCTACCTTCTCAAGAATCTCAAAGGGACCAATGTACCTAGGGCTCAACTTGCCCTTCTTTCCTAACCTCATCACGCCCTTTATGGGAGACACCCGAAGCAATACCCGGTCTCCAACCATGAATGCCAAATCACGAACTCGGCGGTCTGCATAACTCTTCTGCCTGGACTGAGCTGTACGAAGTCTATCCTGAATGATCTTCACCTTATCCAAGGCATCCTGAACTAACTCTGAGCCCAACAACCTAGCCTCCCCCGGCTCTAACCACCCAACTGGCGACCTACACCGCCTACCATACAACGCCTCATACGACCAGCACGCAAGGTTATTGATCTTCTATTTCTCTTTAAAGGGTAATATTGTAGGCCCTTTGATACTCCTTTTGATATCGTATAGAGTTTCATTCCAAATGGGTAGCAGGCACAAAAAACTCGAGCATCACACCTATTTAAATCAATACCCAACCTAAGAGAAGGAAAGTCGATTGTGTTCTTCTTATCATGTTCCTTCAACAAATGAATGAATACATATACTTACTTTTCTTCTTTCATATTGTAAAATGTTAACAACAGTTTGTCTCTGAAAAAGAAGAATGTCGAAGGATACAAATATAGTAATTAACCAAAAAGAATAGCATAAAGGATGTGGCTTCAACTCACCAACTTGCATTCGATGAGGCAGAGTTCTCGATTTAGAAATTGTTGAGCTTAAAGCTGTAGCATTGATCTCAATATCCAACCCGATAACTGATAGTGCATCCACTGCAACATTAGTGTAATTGTGATTCCCAACTGCCTTCTTCTCATCTGATTTTAGTTGTGAAACACATCCTACTGTAGGAAGCTTTAAGTCAGCAATGTTGGCCTCCACATCAACCTTCCAGTTACAGGTAAAAATTTAAGATACAAATTGAAACAGTAAATTTGCAGCAGAAAGGAGAAAAAATACAATCTTGCAACCAACATCACTTATGTGGGTAAGCAAGATGAAATTAAGAATCAAAAATCTTAAAATATCCCCTAATTTTTATTTATTTCCACGAAATCCATCACTTAGATCGAAAGAACGTCCTTTTTCTGTAATTTTCAGTATAAGAAAGAATAACAAAGATATCCAAAGCTATTTATCCTGAAATGGTAATGTTTTATATCACCCAAAAAATACAGAGGCATTCACTACTTCCAGAGCTAAAATCAGGTCGCACTTGTTTATTTTCTTCTCCTTTTTTGGATAAGTACTCAGGTTCACTTGTTATAGGAAATTCTCATATTTTATATGATTATTATTAATTCATTTACAACTACTATACAGTGAAAATATAATCAGAAAAATATATTGCAAAAATACCAGATAATTCTATCATATCTATATTCATCTCAAACTAAATTACGGAAAACCTCTTTATACACCATATTTCTAGCTTCATTCGTTATTTGGACATCATCATCATAAACTAAAATCTTCAACCCTTTTTTACTTGTCACGCGTGAAAGATCAACATACAGTTGTCCATGAGTAAATACTGGCTTCTTCAAAAATAATTCCACATGAGACAATGACTGGCCTTGACTTTTACTAATGGTCATGGCAAAAGATACAACAATTGGAAATTGTCTTCGTTGGAACTTAAAAGGTATTCTTGCATCTGATGGTGTCAACGTCATTCTCGAGATAAACATTTTTTGTCCAGCCATATTACCCGATAAAACCTTGGCTTCAATAACCCGATTTCCAAGTCTTGTGATGATCAACCTCGTGCCATTACACAATCCTGATGACTGGTCTATATTTCTCAGCAACATCACAGGAACACCAACCTTCAAAGTGATAGAGTGATTTGGAATTCCAGAACATTTAATACTGTATAGGAATTCGGGAGTATGTACATGCTCCAAACCTGAAAAAGAATGATCAGACATACAAACTGTATCAAAACTCAAATATGTCTTCTCAAGACTATGTGTCACGCCCCAAAATCTCACATTCGCGCCATGACTGCGTCTAACGTTGCACCCGCTAGACTAGCCAACGTACACAATTACATTAACATATTAACACTGAAACTAGCCAACGTACACAATTACATTAACATATTAACACTGAAATAACAGAGATAACTAGAACATTTTATATTCTTCTTTATGTGCGGAAGCAGATAAATTCTGAATTACATACAAATACCCATAACACGATTCTCTTACAATATTCCAGAATCTGGAGTCACTAACTCACGAAATGCCTACTAGATTACTAAATACAAGGTCCGAAGAAATAATACATAACTGTCTCAGAACTAAGAAAAACAAGACAGAATGGAAAGATAAGGATGGGGGAGACGCCAAGGCCCATGAACGTCTGCGGATCTACCTTGAAATCTCCAGAGTGGACTGAAGGATGCTCCCTCAATCAGTGTCCACCGGGTCCGGCTGCGGGATCTGCACAACATAGAGAAGTGCAGGTGTAAAATCAGTACAACCGACCCCATGTACTGAGCAAGTGCCGAGCTTAACCCCGACCGAAGTAGTGGCGAGTCTAGAAACGACAACGAGAACCTACATGTACAGTTCTACCAGAAATATAGCAAGGAAGTAACAGATATTTAACAGATAAACAAGTAATACGGGGACAAGCAAGGGGGCAACAGGTAAGAACCAAAATGAGATGTCAAACACAGCAAATAAACAGATAAATGAATGGAACGACATCACCCTTCGTGCTTTTACTCTCGTCCTCACGATGCAACAAGTAAATATATGAAATGATTGCAATAATAAATGAAATGAATGACACGGCATCATCCTTCGTGCTTTACTCTCTTCCTCACATTGCAATAATAAATAAATGACTAATATGAATGAATGGCACGGCATCACCCTTCGTGTTTTTACTCTCTTCCTCACATTGCAATAATAAATTAATGAATAATATGAATGAATGGAACGGCATCGCCCTTCGTGCTTTTACTCTCTTCCTCACATTGCAATAATAAATGAATGAATGATATGAATGAATGGCACGACATCACCTTCGTGCTTTACTCTCTTCCTCACATTTCAATAATAAATAAATGAATAATATGAATGAATGGCACGACATCACCCTTCGTGCTTTACACTCTTCCTCACATTGCAATAAAAAATAAATGAATAATATGAATGAATGGACGGCATCACCCTTCGTGCTTTTACTCTCTTCATCACATTGCAATAATAAATAAATGAATGACACGACATCACCCTTCGTGCTGTACTCTCTTCCTCACATTGCAATAATAAATAAATGAATAATATGAATGAATGGCACGGCATCACCTTTCGTGCTTTACTCTCTTCCTCACCCAAGTAATATCAACAACAATTAAATACTTGGTAAGGAAATCAATTACCGAAATTTCAATTCATAGCCACCCGACATGGGGAATAACAAACTAAATCAATACATTTGCCCGGCAAGGGTCTCAGCTATAACCAATTCCTTACGAGTACATAACTTCCCAAAAGAACTACTTCATAACATNGACTTGCATTTTTGGATCCGAGGTAAGTGTCTTGCCTAACTTTGGTGAGGGAATAGGTATTGCGTCCTATGTGCTATGTGTGTTATCATGTTCAATGCATAGGTGAGGTGACGAGTACCTATGCATTGAACATGATAACACACATAGCACATAGGACGCAATACCTATTCCCTCACCAAAGTTAGGCAAGACACTTACCTCGGATCCAAAAATGCAAGTCAAGCCTCTAACACTGGCTTTTCTTTCGAATCCGACTCCGAAACGATAATATCTAGACATAATTAATTCAATAACATCAATAATAACTCAATAATTCAGTCCCATATCATAATTATTCATTTCCCAACATTCTTCCAAAATACTAAAATTCGACCCCCGGCCCGCTTGGTCCAAACACGAGGCTCGGACCAATACCTGATTACCCATACCCCCACGAGTCGAAATATATGATTTGTTTTGAAATCCGACCCCAAACTGAGGTTGAATTATCCAAAATCCCATAAACCCTAACTCTACCCAAACCCCTAATTTCTACTTTGATTTCATGTTTTTAGACCTAGATTCTAGTGATTAGGGAAGGAAAATGGAAGAAATTGGTGTTAGGAACACTTATCTATGGAGCTATGGAGGAATAGTCTCTCAAGAATTGTCCAAGAAAAGTGGAGAAAAAGAAGTTGGAGAAAAATGGGTCTAATCCTGTATATTTTCTGTTTTTGAACTCTGAAAATCGCTGGGCTAATTTGACTATCGCGGCAAGTGCCCTGCGATCGCCGAGGGTGCTGGAGGCAGACTTATGCGATCGTGGAGTAAGGTGTGCGATCGCGGATTTTGATGACACAGAGGATCGCGATCGCGGAGAACAACTTAGTACCCAGCCCCCAACCCAGGACTACACTATGCGATCGCGTGTGGCCCTCTGCGGTCGCGTAGAGCTCTCCCCCCAGGCTCCGCGATCGCACCCTTGGCCCTGCGTTCGCGTAGGGTTATTTTTCCCACCCCGACCCCTTGTACATCGCGATCGCGGGAGTTGCACCGCGATCGCGGAGAAGAAATCCCTGGACACCATATGACAGCAACAAAACCAGAAAATTCTAAGTCTTTTTCACTCTGATGCCAATCCAAAACTCACCCGAGCCCTCGGGGCTTAAAACCAAAAATACACACAACTCCCAAATCATCATACAGACTTATTCAAGAGCTAAAACCACTGAAATAACATCAAAATCAATGAATTAAACCTCCAAAACTCATAGAATATTTCTTAAAACCTCAAAAGGCTCAATTATTCCAATTTTGATCCGAAACACGTCATATTAAGTCCGTTTTACACCAAATTTTACAGGTAAGTCATATAACATATATTAAATCTGTTCCGGGATCCGGAACCATAATACGGGCGCAGTAACACAGTTTTTATATTAATTATCATTTTCAAACACCTTTATATTTTTCAGAAAATAATTTTCTTTAAAATTTATTTATCGGACTTGGGACATCGGAATTCGATTCCGGGCAGCCCATATTTTTCTACGGACCCTCCGAGACCGTCAAATCACGGGTCTGGGTCCGTTTACCAAAAATGTTGACCAAAGTCAACTTTAATCAATTAATTATTAGGAATTCCATTTTTCATCAAGTTTTCACATAAAAGCTTCCCGGCTTCACGTCCGGACTGCGCACACATATCGATGTGAGATTAACGGAGGCTTTCGGGGCCTCGGAACACAGATTTAGCTGAATTAGCATAAGATGACCTTTTGGGTCATCACACTATGATTGAGTGAAACCATATATTCATTGATTGACTCCACCATATCAAGAGTCGAAGCAAGAATTGCTCTTTGCTGGAGGTAATCAATGTCACTGGAATTGTTAAGAAATTTGGATATGTACGTTCAATAATTGCCGATATTGGATCATCACAATTATTTATGAGAAGATCATCGGAGATTTGGACTTTCTAAATGCCATCAATGGAACTCCCAATCCTTCCATCACCGATTGATAAAATCTATTCGGAAAACTTTTTTAACTCATCCAAATGTGCATCTAACTGATCTCTTTGTAACCTCATATTCTTTGTTAGATTTAAGACTTCATAGTGGGTCCAAAAATATGAAGAATTAAGAGTAGCGTTAACAATATCTTGCCTAGATCCTTTTGCAATGACAGGCAAAATTTGTCTGAAGTCGCCACCAAGAACAATTGTTTTACCTCCAAAAGGTTTATTAGCACTGGATGTGTCTTTAAATCTAAGAATATATCTAAGAATTTGATCAAGAGCTTCAAAATAATATTTATGCATCATCGGTGCCTCATTCCAAATAATCAACTTTGTCTTTATAATCAAATTTGCGAGAGGACTACCTTGCTTTATATTGCATGTTGAATCTTCAGTTGGATTGAGAGGGATTTCAAATCTCGAATGAGATGTCCTACCACCCAGTAACAAAAGATATGCAATTCCACTTGATGCAACAGTTAACACGATATCTCCTCTAGATCGTATGCCAAATGACAGAGTCTTCCAAATAAAAGTCTTTCCAGTTCCTCCATAACCATACAAAAAGAAGAATCTACCTTTGGCTTCATTCATTGCCCTCATAATTTTGTCATAAACTGACTTTTGTTCAACTGTCAAATTCATTAATAACTGTTGATGTTCCTCTAACAGAGAACGACGATTATAAAGAAATTCATCATAGATTAACCTATTGCAATGGTCAACTTCTTCCTCATTGTAAAGAGGTCTTGGCATTGTTGGAAAATCATGAAAACTTCTTCTACAACTTTTCAAAACTTTTTCTAACTTTTGTAAAGAACGATTTTTCAATTCATCATATGTTAGCTCTGCCTCTGAAATTCAAAAAAGAATTATTAAAGACTCAATATTCCCTTTAAATATGCTTGGATCTAGACTGGTTATATACTCACATGTACACTAAAATAACTATAAGGATGTATATATTTATGTAATTTTTATCCTTTTTTCACTTTGATAACTATATTTAGTTATTATGCTACAAATAACTACTTAATATCCTCATATAGACACCGAAATTATATAAAAAGAAATTATTTGATAACTTGAAAATAGAAAGTTGATATTTGTACCTAGATTAGTCAACAACACTTTTTCTTCATGGAGGATATCTTCCGATAATAATTGCCATGTCGACTGCCAAACATATTCTGGCCGAGACATCGAATTGGATAACAACAACATAGCAAATAATTGCTTAAGATATGATGGCATTCCCCAGTTACTTGCTTCCTTTAAGGCATCCATTCTTTATCATCATCCAATAACGCAAGTGCATAACATGCATCTCTAACCGTGAGATGGTTATGATTATTACTTCTTTTAAGATCCTCGTAGGATTTTGGACCTATAATGAAATTCAACAACAATCTGAGATAATATAATTCTCCAGTTCCAGGCGGAACAAAGAAAATTCTTCCAATGAAAAATGTTGAAGTTCTTCTTTTTTCCCATCTTTTCTATTGTTTCTTCCAAACAAATTTAAGAGGGAATTCTGCATAAGTCAATTCTCTTTCTTCTGACAATATTTTATTTGTCTCAAACCAACTTAAAAACATTGATTATCTTACACTTGGTCTATTAGCAACGTCATCAATTGGATCATCATTAGAGAATATAACATTTTGTTCATTTGAAAGATGAAATGATAGTCTTTCCACATAAGGTTCTCTATGGTGAATTAGAAATTTGAATATTCTCCACGCAACTTCACATGGCGATATGTATCGTAAATCATAATACATATCTATTTCATCAATATTTGACGAATCTTCCTCTTGTACACTTTGAGAAAAAGCAACAGTAACACGATCATGTCCTTTGTTAATATACTTAAATAAGTACTTAGTGGATCTTGCCTGATTACACCATTCCACATTAATATTAGCACCATACTTAAGTAAATTGTATTTGATAGTTAATATAAGTATATAATAAACCAACTGTATTTGCTCATTTCATAGTCTTCTTAAATAAATTGTACTCCAGTTATTTTGGAGTACAAAATAGGTTGCTACAACTTTATTTTTTCTGATAGTTTTATCAATATGGGATTATTAGTCCCCACGTTCTATATAATCTGTATTTGCTCATTTCATAGTCTTCTTAAATCAACATTACAGTGGTTAGTAATGTTGGTGATCACACTTCAAATGGTTGTAGCTTGATAATATTTTTTTCGGATAGTTAACATAAGGTGTTGAATTATGTGCAATGTTATAAATACACAACATAACATAAGTCGAGTACTAAAGGAGTTTAATAGATTAATCACCTCTATGCAGTCAACTAATTCTCTAATAGTTTTAACTTCTACCGTTCCAGTAGCCAACTCATCATAAACAAAATAACTACGCTGAGAAGGTATTTGACTGATCCTGGAAGAGTTAGCTTCAGTCATACTTGTCAATATGTATTTACGCAAGGTTGTATTAGTTTTATCTTACTCATTATGTTTTTAGTATCCACATACACTTTTTTATCAAATAACTAACCTGGACTTAAAATCAGCAGCTTGTGGAAGATCCCGGTTAATCCAGAGCTTTGAGGCATGCCAAGTAGCACAGAATGTTTGCCTATATATAACTTTAGTTTATGAACTAAGAAATTAGCATAAAATAAATATCCCATGTCATCAAGACAATAGAAATACCTTGAAATTTGTGAACTTTTATCAGCTGCATAACAACTATGACTGGATGATAGGGTGATCCCTCTAAATGTGGCAAGATCTGGTCTACGAATTCTCCCTAAAACTTTACCGAGATATTATTTCTCCTGCATGATTTATATAACAACTTAATCAGATAGCGATAGATAATCTTGTAAAAATACATAACAAAGTAAATTCATATACGCAATCTTACTCATGATCTTCAAGTTCCATATTCATAAAAGTACTGGTCTTATCACCTTGGTTATGTGATTCTACTTCACCATAACTTACAACCTCTCCAATGACATCTATAATAATTTTTAAAAAAATGATCAAGACAAATTTGATAAGACATTCAAATAAAAAAACTACTAATGGAATACTTACAGAAGAGTTTATTTTCTTTTACATCAATTTTGTTTATCAAATACTCATAAGGTCTTAGGTCGAAGATATTCATACCAAAAAGATGATCATTTGATTCCTCGACAATCGTCTTATGAGTAAATGCCAACTTCAATTTATGCCGCGTGTATTTAAGTTTCATATTATTTGGTCCAACCACAAAGTTCTTCATAAAGTACAAACCCAATTCCTTTATCTTTGGTTTGAAATACGTATAATAGACCGACCAACAGTCGCATGAATTCGATCGCCCTAAAAACAAATAATTCATAATAATATTGAGTCGGGCAAATACTTAGTTGTACAATGTTGTCAAATAATCTAAATTGGTAAATTATTTGTGATGTTGGTAAATTATTTATGTCATATTTATCATTTAATTTAGAAGCTAAGTGTTTATCAATTACTTTGCTCAATGTAGACCTTGAAGATAAACCTTTAATGGTTGATAAGCATTCTTGCATAAGTCTATATGACAAACTTAAATAGATTTATCAGATACTTCTCAGAAAAGACTGAACCAAGACAGTGAGCTCACAACTTAAGATGTTCAACGAATTTTTGAAAATAATTCTGCTAAATTGCAAATTTTATTATCTTTGAACAGATTATGTGGATGTGAGGCCTTCAAAGTTGCAAAATTAAATTAGAAATGTGGCCCAATAATTCTCGCATCCATGAAATAACAAAACTGGTTAGAGCTGCTCTGCAACTTTACATAATCTACTTCATTATATGTGAAATATTTTAGTGGGTCTATTGTTAGCGATAACATGTGACTTTGTTATCAAAGTGAAAATAATTCAATTATGGAATTTTTAAGGCAAAACTGATTCTGTAATTAATATTAAGTACATACACAAGTAAATTATCACATTTGTCCCTAAAGATAGTTCATTTTTTTTCAATACACACAACGTTGGTAACTCACTTTTTCATTTTTTACAAAGCAGAATATGGAGATTGTAGTCAAATTGGTTGAAAAAATAAATGCAACTATGTCACGACCCGAAATCCCACCTTTCAGGCCGTGACTGCGTCTAACGTTGAACCCGCTAGACAAGTCAACGTATACTACCCATTAAAATTTTCAAAATCAATTCAACAGTAGTAAAATTGATACCCTTCAAATCTGAACTGAAATAACCAACATACTCCATAACTTTAGCAGCGGAAATGTAATAGAAATTCAAAATGCAAAGTGAAATAATAAAATACATAACGTCGCATACCCAAAATCGGGGTGTCACAACCCACGAACTGTCTAAACAGAGTGCTAAATTCATAGTCTGAAAATAAATATACAATTGTCTTGAAACTGGGAAGAAGATAAGACAATGAAGAATCCAAAGGAAGGAGAGAAACCAAGGCCCACGAACGCCAGCGGGTATACCTTGAAGCTCTGTGTGGACTGAAGGTGACTTCCTCAACGCGGTCCATTGGGTCCGGATGCGGGGTCTGCACGACATTAAGAAGTGCAGTGCGGCATCAGTACAATCGACCCCATGTACTGAGTAAGTGCCGAGCCTAACCTCGGTCGAAGTAGTGACGAGGCTAGACTTGACAATAACGATAACCTGTCCTATTCTACAGCAGGTAACAGGGATAATACAAGGCAAGAGATAAGCAGACGAGTAAGGGATACGGGAGCAGTAAAGGGGGAACAAGTGAAACGAAACATCTAAACAGACATATAGAAGTAAACAAGGGAGACAATCTAACACAATAGCCAACAAAACAAGTATAAGTACCAAAAATGTAAACAATGGCACGGCATCACCCTTCGTGCTTTTACTCTCTTCCTCACAATGCAATATAACCAAGTATCATGGCACGGCATCACCCTTCGTGCTTTACACTCTTCCTCACAGTGCAATGTAATCAAATATCATGGCACGGCATCGCCCTTCGTGCTTTTACTCTCTTCTTCACAGTGCAATATACAATGTATCATGGCACGACATTAACCTTCGTGCTTATAATCATTAAAAGTCATGGCACGGCATTAACCTTAGTGCTAATAATCAATATGAATCATGGCACGGCATCACCCTTCGTGCTTTACACTCTTCCTCACTATGCAATGTAATCAAATTTCATGGCACGGCATCACCCTCGTGCTTTACACTCTTCCTCACCAAACGATGACAGATATAATGGCAAGGAGTACAGCATAGTGGAAATATACAGTTCAAATCACCCGGCAAGGGGAAAACACCAATCAATAACTCAGTAAATGCCCGGCAAGGGTCTCAGCTATAACCAATCACCTCAATTGTATACTCTACACTTGGATCATCAATCGTATCAACACTCATCAAGCTCGACAGCCAATACTTTCAACAAGACTAAATTACCAAGTAGATACAATCTCATAATATGATAAACATGGAAGAAATACTACAATTTCTATCAAAATAGACTCACGGGCATGCTTGACACACATTTCATAGGTACTCGTCACCTCACCTATGCAATGAACATGATAATCACTTAGCACATAGTAAATAATACCTATTCCCTCACCAAAGTTAGGCAAGACACTTACCTCGGTCCAAAGTATAGCAATCAACCCTCTAAGACCGTCTTTCCTTTATAATCCGACTCCGAAACAACGATATCTAGACATAATCAATTCAATAATATCAATAAAGACTCATTAACAGAATCCCATAGCCTAGATATTCAATTTCTAGCATTCTTCAAAAAATACTAAAATTCGACCTTGGGCCCGCTTGGTCCAAACTCGAGGTTCGGACCAAAACCCAATCACCCATAACCCCACGAGTTAAAATATATGATTTGTTTCAAGATCCGACCCCAAATTGAGGTTGAATCACCCAATTTTCCCAAAAACCTAACTCTACCCAAATCCCCTAATTTCTACTTTGATTTCATGATTTAGACCTAGATTCTATTGTTTGATGAAGGAAAATGGAAGTATTTAGAGTGGAAGTCACTTACCCAAGTGGTTATGGAGGTAGAATGGCTTAGAGGTCGTCAATGGGGCTTGGAGAGGAAAACGATAGTGCAAGATATGGAATTCCCGTAATGAACATTCTGTTTTTGGCCTTTTAAATAACTGGGCGAAAATGTGCATCGCGATCGCGGGAATGGGATTGCGATCGCGGAGAGTCTGGTTCCCACGCACTGCGATCGCGGCTGAAAGAATGCGATCGCGAAGAAGAGCCTGGGATCCCCCCTCACTGCGATCGCGAAGAAGTGATTGCGATCGCATAGCCCAAGGACCCCACCCTGTGCGATCGCGAACTAGACCTTGCGATCGCGTAGAGTACCTAGCCAGCCCCCGCCCAGACATCCTATACCTTTATGCGATCGTGAACAGTGCTATGCGATCGCATAGAGGAACTGACCTCCCCCTTCACCTACCTCTATGCGATCGCAGAGGGACCTACGCGATCGCATAGAGCAAAACCTGAAACACCAGCAACAGCCACAAAAAAACAGATTTTCTAACACGTTAGCACCCCGACGCCTACCCGAAACTCACCCGAGCCCTCGGGGCTCACAACTCCCTAATCATCCTACGGACTTATTCAAGCTTTTACATCACCAAAATATCGTCAAAAACAAGGAATTAAACCTTAAAACTCATAGAATTTTCTTAAAACTTCATAAAGCTTAATTTTACCAATTTTGATCCGAAACACGCCATTCCAAGTCCGTTTTACACCAAACTTCACTGATAAGTCACATAACATATAATAAACTTTTTTTTAGATCCGGAACCATAATACGAGCCCGGTAACACGGTTTTCACATAATAATTCATTTCCAAAATCCTTTATTATTTTCAGAAAATAATTTTCTTTAAAAATTTATTTCTCGGGCGTAGGACCTCGGAATTCGATTACTGGCATACGCCCAAGTCCCATATTTTCTTACGGACCCTCCGGAACCGTCAAGTCACGGGTTCGGGTCCGTTTACCAAAAATGTTGATCAAAGTCAACTTTATTCAATTATTCAATTCAAAAATTTTATTTTTATCAAATTTTCACATAGGAGCTTCCCGGCTACATGCCGGGACTGCGCACGCATATCGAGGTGAGATTAACGGAGGCTTTCGGGGCCTCGGAATACAGATTTAGCTAGAATTACTTAGGATGAACTTTTGGGTCATCACAAACTAAAAAAGTATGCACCTTTTCGTCTTGAATAATTAATTCAAGGGAGACGGTGTTGTCTGGTTTATCGCGGTCTGGAACGTGCCACAATCTCACTACTCGTACCTTCAAATTTCTACTAATCTTTTTACTATAGTCAAATGCCGTCATAGTTCTTCTTTAAAAAAATTTGATAAGAGGATTGTGTATCAAATGCCGTCAAATCCAGTATATATATATATATATATATATACGGAAGACAAACCCTAAATATTAATTAAATTAAAAAAAATCAGTTACTATATATATATAAATTTCCATAAAATGATCCATAAAATCTGTGATCAACCCATAAATTAGTTGCTAGGCCGAAAAATCTGGCTTAGACAAAATTGCAACCGAAAAATCTGGCTTAGAGATATCAAATACCATATATTAGAAGGCTCTAAAATGGATTCTGCTATGTCTTAAAAATTCTTTAAGAAGAAAGAGAGATCGAAGAAGAATTCGGAATTTGGAATTTTTTTAAGAAGAGATGCATACAGCGACAGATCTAGAATTGCAACCGAAAAATCTGTCTTAGATATATCAAATACCATATTCTAGAAGCCTCTAAAATCGATAACTACTGAGAATTGAAAATTTTTTAAGAAGAAAGAGAGCGAAGAAGAATTCAGAATTTGGGAATTTTTTTAAGAAGAGATGCATACAGCGACAAATCTGGAATTGCAATCAAAAAATCTGGCTTAGATATATCAAATACCATATTTTAGAAGCCTCTAAAATCAATGTTTGATGAGAATTGAAATTTTTTAAAGAAGAGAGATGGAGAATAGGCAGCGAATAATTGGGAATTTGGGAATTGTTTAAGGAGAGAGAGAAGAGTGACATCGGTATATGCTAATAAGAACCTTTTTCATATTGGGGTTTGTGTATTTTACAACTTAACATATATACTACTCCTAACGTTAATATAGTAGATTTTACAACTTACCCCTCTTTTATGTTCCAGCTTGTATTTTAAGAAATTAAATTTTAATAAATTAAGTTTCCATGTGTCTTTGTAATAGTTTGCCGCTTAATTTTCTAATAACTTGCCACTTAGTTAATTTAGATGGCAGACTTTTTTGCTTTAATGTATATATAGATAAGCAAAAAGATATTTTCAATATGACCATGCATTAGTCGTGTCATGTTTGGAGTGTTGGAGTGTTCAATGGGCCCATTTTATGTGGGCCAGAAGCAAAAGCCCATCTAATCCCATTTATGATGGGCCTATGTTAATATGATGATCCATAGTGAAATGTCCAGAACTAGAAGATCGTCGAGTGATTTGCAAGAATGGCCTTCAAAGTGGGTGATTTTGATTTTTTGACCTCCTTTCCCCCATAAGTAGAACTTCAAGTTTAACAAGTGTTGCCCATCGCTTGCCTCATCGGCAACACTTTTAACTTTTAACCTTAAAGGTTTGACCATGGGACAAGCGGCGTTCAGAAAATGAAGACTATTCATTTTCAAGATCATTAGGGTAACTTCTTGAAGATCGTCTTCATATTTCAATATGACCATGCATTAGTCGGGTCATATTTGGAGTGTTCAATGGGCCCATTTTATATGATAATCAAAAGGAATTTTTACATTCATATACCATATATGAATCTATATTACCCTCCCTGCTTAACTTTTAATATAATTACCATTTATATACCTAATTACCATTTATGTACATTTTAAGGGATTTAATGGTATTAATTAGTGTCCTAAATTAACTCTACCGTATATCCCCTCCCCCCTCCCCACGTTTTTCTCTCTAAATTCCACCCCCCCCTCACCCACGTATCACACCCCACGATTTTCTCTGCACTCACCCAGGATCATTTCTTCAAAAAAATTACAAATCCTCCATTAACGCCTTTTGCAACTATTCTTCTAAAACCAGAAAAATTTCTTACTCATCTTCAAAGTTCCTACCTCCATTAACGCCTTTTGCAAAACTTGATTTTCAATGAAGAAGAAGATATATTCAAAGAACAGTCCTAACAAAGATAAAGAGAACAGCAATTCCACCATTGACAAGCATTAAAAAACTTTGAAGCTTTGAATTCAATTTTGGGTTTTCAAAAAATATTATTTGTTTGAATTGGGTGTTGTTGCAAAGAATCAGGTATTCTCTCTATGTCTCTCTCTATATCTCAATTCCTAATTTCAGTAATGTAAAGCAAAGAAAAAGAGAGCAGCAATTCCACCATTGACAACCATTAAAAAGCTTTGAATTCGAATTTGGGTTTTCAAAAACCATTGTACTCCTTTCTTTTCCAATCGCCCCGCGAAGACAGACGTTCGGAAAGGTTCTCGAGATTCTCAATCGTGTTTGGATTGGGTGTTGTTGTAAATAACTGGGAATATGGTTTGGAGTTTATATCTCAATTTTGAGGGTGTTTTGGTGAAGATTAGACTTGATTTTGGCTGAATTTCAGATTGAAACTCGTCGAAGAAGAAGAAGAAGAAGAAGAAGAAGAAGACGTGATACTATATTTACGAAAGTGTAGTAAAATTATAGAAAAATTGTAGAAATAATGTAAGAAAATTGTAGATAAGTTGTAGATAAATTGTGTAATATATAATTAGTTGTATGAAATTTGTTTTTACTATGTATAAATCATATACAAAAGACATATTGTATAAATTTTATATAAAATTTGTATTTAAGTTGTATGTTATTGTAGTTATATTTAACTTGATAGAAATAATGTGTGAAAGTTGTATAATATATAATTAGTTGTATGAAATCTATTTTTACTGTGTATAAATCAAATACAAAATATACAAAAGACATATTGTATAAAATTTGTATTTAAGTTGTATTTAAGTTGTATGTTATTGTAGTTGTATTTAACTGGGTAGAAATAATGTGTGAAAGTTGTAGATAAGTTGTAGATAAATTGTATAATATATAATTAGTTGTATGAAATTTATTTTTACTATGTACAAATCAGAAACAAAATATACAAAAGACATATTGTATAAATTTTATATAAAATTTGTATTTAAGTGAATAGTTGAATGTAACTTTGTTGGCCACAGCGAATCTGCAAAACTCAAAACAGAGAAACCTTTCGTATCAACCAAACCCAATTATATATACAAAAACCGGAATACAAAATAGACAGTATAACTTCAAGTTCTCATATCAACCAAACTTATTGTTACATCAAATGAATGAAGGAATTACTTGCGAACTACAAACAATATCGGAACTAAATTCCTTAATTGAAGGCACTAATAATGGATTTGGACCTTTTAAGGTGGAATGTATATATTTTGTAAATAAAATTTGTGTAGGTAACGTAATTTACTAAACATGAACATTTAAGGTAACCAATAATGTATAAGAATGAAAAAATCCCTAATCAAAAGATATGATGGGCCTGATAATATGATGATCCATAGTGAAAAGCCCATAATGAGAAGGTGGTCCTCATATTTTAGCTGAGCTCAAGTTATGCAAAATTAAATGGGCTAAAGTCCATGAGCCTCGTTAATAGAAGGTAAAGCTTGTGCTGTCGATACTAGCTTTGGTGTGGTGATTTATTCAGTTTGTAATATGTTATTTTTACGTATTTAGTGAATTTACTATATTCGCTTCTAATTAGTAAAATAGCACGGGCTAGTTAGTTTTCGGATTGGTAATTGAAAAATACCCACGGTTAGTAAAGTCATTGAAAAATAGCCAATGTTTTGTTGCAATACGGACCGGTCCAGCATAATATACTGGAGATTGGTGCACCTGTGTATGAACTTCCAGCATATTACGCTGGAACTCCAACACGTGGAAAGTTCCAACATAATATATTGGAGATTGGAGCACCTGTGTGTGAATTTCCAGCATATTATACTAGACCGGTATATTATACTGGAACTCCAGTATATTATGCTGGAACTCCAGTATATTATGCTGGAAGTCCTGTATATTAATTAGAATTCCAATATATTATGCTAAAATATTTTTCAGATTTTGAACAATGTTTTCATTCAAATTTCTCTTTACACGAAAAATGACTAAATTTCGATTACTTTTGAAGCTATGGCTACATTTTGATTACCACTTTTAAAATTATGGCTATTTTTCAAAATTTCCTTCTAATTGTGATGACAAAACTAGAGTTTATATTCCTCGGGAGAAGCATTTTTAATCCAAGTTATTCGAGGAATAGTAACTCATCAATAATGTTGCTATTTCGTATTTTCCTCCTTTTTTTTAAATCCTCTTTTCTCCAATGACTTTAGTTTTTGAGCAAATTCACTCCATTTGATCAAAGACCGAGGGCTTGGATCGCGGTTTTGAAAAGCGTGAAACGTAATAAGAGCATTGATGAAGTATAAGCTTTGGTGAAAGACGAAGGCGATAAGCATAACAAATTACATCGGCCCTCTAAAGGGAAAGTCGAAATTCGTGTTCAAGTAAAGAAAATACCTATCATTAATGGATTTTTACGTGCAAAATACCGCTAACAAATATTGAATTGGCTGAGTTGGGTAGGTATCAACTGCACGCGTGGTGTTAAAGCATAATGCTAAAGAGCGCGAAGGAAATATTATGAACGCACATAAAATCAAAAGTAGCTAGTATGTATAATCCATTCATTAAAATTCACAATCTCAATTTCAAAGAACTTAAACTTCCGTGCACATAGTTTCAGTATTCAAGAAGGAAGGACCGCACCCTAAAGGGTGGGGTGTGAGATAGACAACTTATTCTAATACAAATATTTATTGTTGTTTCACGATGATAACTTTACCGTTGATCTAAGATTTTCCTTCGCACATTCTATCTCCATCTCGGCTTCATCGCTAACTTATGTTTGAGTTTAGAAATGCAAGAAGTAGGGGTGTTCAAACCGGACCATAAAACCGCACCAAACCGAAAAGTCAAACCAAACCAATTAAAATATCCGACTAGGTTAGGTTTGATTTTGTTTGGTATTGAGTAAAAAATCTCGAACCAACCAGACATATAAATATAAAACTTTTATATAGAATTTTAAGATTTTATATAGAATTTTCTTTAGAAAATGTCCAAAAATATTGGGATTCACTCATGGGATGTAATTTTTATTAGAACTATGAAGTGCATCCATATTTATTTACGTTAAATAATGAGTTGTATCATCACTTTCTTATCAACTGTTATTGAAATAAGTCAATCTCTTTTTCATATTCATATGTTAAAATTTGTTAAATTCTTATACTTTTTTTAACTTTGATCATTTTAAAATTAAATAGAACTACTATTATTTAGGTTTCATATTGATTTTATGCTTAATTTTTAAACTGATAAACCTTGAAAGCATACATCAATGAAATATTGTTGTTAGACGACTGAAAATATAACTATCATGTGTTACTACAAATTTCTCCCATAAGAATATTTAATAGATCATATGTTTATTAGTTTTATTTACTTTTACTAAAAATATATTCACTTATCAAAACATTATTTATAACTTTAGTGAAGTAAGATTGAAAAAATATTCATGTAACCAAAAAACTCGAAAAAACTAACAAAACGAACCAATCCAAACCGATAAAGTTAATTTGTTTCAGTTCTAATAAAATTGAATCAACCCGATCCATGTACACCTTTAGCAAAAACATGGAGTATAAGTTTAGATTATAGTTTTAACTTGTTCGGGGATTGAGGTTTTAACGACCCAGTCTGTCGTTACGTAGAACCTGGATTTTAATTACTGCTATTTCCTTGTTATGGATTGATTATACTATATTTGATGTATTATAGTTGATAGGCTTGAAATCGAATGGTTGTAGTGACAGTTCAGTCAATTAGCCTTTAAAAATAGCCTAAAAATAGGAAAAGTCAATCGAGAGTTGACTTATTGGTAAACGACCTTGGAATACGGATTTTATGGTTCGAATAGCTTCGATAGGTGATTTGGTGATTTGGCAAAAGTTAATTTTTGGTGAATTCCGGTCGGCAGTGAAATATAGGCTATCAGGGTCAGAATGAAATTCCGACAATTGGAGCAGGTTTGTAATGTCATTTTGTATGTGTCTGCAAAATTTCAGGTCAGCCGGGGTTGTTTTGAATAGTTTCGGCATCGTTGGTGAATTTTAGAAATATCAAAGTTCTTAGGCTTGAATCCGATGTAAATTTGGTGTTTTGATATTAGTTTGGGTATTTTTAGAGTGCAACTAAGTTTCGATGATATTATGGGATATGTTGGTAAGTTTGGTTGGGGTCCGAGGGGCTCGGGATTGATTTCGGGTGGTTAACGGACTCATTTGGACTTAGAGCAATTGCTGGTTTTCTGGTTTTTGTGCAGCAGGTTTTTCTTCTTTGCGATCGCGTAGTTCAATCGCGAGGGGAAGCATTTTTCTTCTCTGCGATCGCATAAAGGCGTCCGCGATCGCAGAGGTTGAGCAGCGTAGGTATCGCGATCGCGTAGAGTCATGGCAGGCGCGTGGGAGTAAGGTCGAATAGTCTTCGCGATCGCGTGAAGGGAGCTGCGATCGCGTGGGGTTGAAAAATTGTGCTCCGCGATCTTGGTGAAGAAATAACTGGGCATATTTAAATAAACCATCCGCGACTTAAACCTTCTTTTCACCATTTTTGTACGGACAAAGAGCTTTTGGGGACGATTTTGAAGAGGAAAATCCTTGTTCTTCATAGAGGTGAGTATTTTGATCATTAAAACTCGATTATGGATTATTATAGAGCATAAAACCAGTGTAAATTCATGGAAAATCAGTAGAAAAATTGGGTTTTAGGGCTTGAGATTATGAGACCTTTAAAGGTCGATTTGCAGGGTCAAACGAACCCCGATTTTGGTGTTCTTTATATGTACGAACTCGTGAGAGGACGAAGAACACTTTTGTATAAAAATTTCTGAGTTTAGGGATGCGGGCCCGGGGGTCGGGTTTTGACCGAATTCGGATTTTTGAGCTAAATTCGATATTTTTCAATTGGAATTTATTCCTTAAGAATATATTGATGATAAAAATATGAACTTGGTAGATTTGGAGCCTTCGAATGTTGATTCGAGAGGCAAGCGCATTGCGGAATAGTTTCCGNCATATTGATGATAAAAATCTGAACTTGGTAGATTTGGAGCCTTCGGAGGTTGATTCGAGAGGCAAGCGCATTGCGGAGTAGTTTCGGGCTAGTTTTGAGGTAAGTAATGTCTTTAAATCCTGTCCTGAGGGTATGAAACCCCGGACTATGCACTCTTTCACGGGTTTTGAAATGAAAAGGTGGAAACTTTTAAAAAAAAATCTTTACCATTTAGGCGACTATTGAGTTGTGAAACCGATTTCTAAGCATATGATTAATTAGTATTATTTTATTATGATATAATTTGGGTTGTAAGCCGTGTTTGGGGCATGGTGCCGACTTGTTTACCCTTCGAGGGTTGTTTTTACCATACTTTTCTCATTGATATGTTATGATTTTACACTCAGTCTTTTCCTGATAAATTGTTTGACACTCAGAGTATTTTGATACTGCTTATTGAAAAATAAAACACTGTTTTGGGTCGAGAATCCGATATGTTTATGGCCTAAGGGAAAATTGAGAGTGTCTGACTGAGTGAGGCTTTCAGGCCTATATTGTGAGGAGGCTTTCAGGCCTTATGAGAGAGGTGAGGAGGCTTTCAGGCCTCAGGAGTGTGGTGAGGAGGCTTTCAGGCCTCAAGAGTGTGGTGAGGAGGCTTTCAGGCCTCAGGAGAGTGGTGACGAGGCTTTCAGGCCTTATGTTATTATTGCGCTTGGGCTGTAGGAGCCCCTCCGGAGTTTGTAACACACCCCAGTGAGCGCCGGTACCGATTGAGTGATGATGATTGCCCGCGGGGCTGATACTGAGTGATGATTGATATTGAGTGATGATCGATATTGAGTGATTGAGGGAATGCTTGAGGGCAACTGTTATGAGAAATGATTTTGGCACGAGGGGCAGTTTTGTGATGATTTTACTAAGTTTTCGAACTATGATTTACTTCGTTTTCAAACGGGCTTTTACTGAGAATTTTACTGGGATATACTGATGTTGCACTCGTTTTCAAAGGTTTCTGGAAACTGATTTCGAACTTATTATTTGATGAATACTACATGGTGACTTGGTGTTTTACTGGTTTTGTGGAATTGTGTATCTGCACTGTGTGTTTTATAATTCTCAGACTGTGATTTATTTTCATTACCACTGAGTTGGCGTACTCATAAAGACTTCTTGTGCCTCTGTGCACAGATTCAGGTGACGGTCTGGAGCAGTAGTTGTCCTTGCTTGTAGTTGCAGATTCACCGGACTTCAAGGTAGCTGTTCAGCGTCCACAACTTCTCCACTTCCCTTCCTTATTTAGTTTTAGCATTTGATTCAGAGACATATATTATAGTGTTAGCAGAGTTAAATTTATTTATTCTTAGATGCTCAGGACTATTGACTCCAGTTCTTGGGAGGTTGTTAGACTATTATTGGGACATTAAGACTTAATTATATTATTTGATGTTATGGTTGTATGTTTATTATTGATTTGTGAACTCTTATAATTGAATAAAAGCGTAGTAATATGATGGTTTGCTAGCCTAGTTCCACGATAGGCGCCACCATGACCTGTTAGGATTTAGGGTCGTGACAGAGGTATTAGAACAATAAAAGCTAAACGTATGAGTGTCTTAGAAGCAAAGCAATTTGAACATCAAAATTTAGAGTCTAGACTATACATACCAAACACAATTAACAAGTATGAAAAAAAGGTAAAATCTCGGAAAGATAAGTCACGTGTGGGCACGTGATTAATCTAAGATACTAGTCGCGTGCCTGTGTTCCTCTTCCTCCACTATATATTAAACCGAATAAAGAAAATATTGTTTTTAAAAATTAAAAAAAAAAAGAGAAAAGAACAAAAGGTCAAGGGGGAAAATGAAGGGGCCCACATGAGAAGCTGGCAAATATCTGACACAAATCACTGTAATTTTGTCTGACATATTTAGAGTAGTCTCCTTCCCTCACTGACATGTGACCCACCCCCTACCTTTTTCTTTAATTATTTAACATATTTTAAAGATAAAAAAATATTGACAACAACAAAAATATCTTTTGAGGATAAAGACGAAACAAGTGAGGTGGATTGGTTTTTATCATACTTCATATTTGAAACTTATTATTTAAATTTTATTTCCAGATATTTGTTAATTTATAAATTTTAATCATTTTTTGACAAATTTAAAACAAAATCCTCAAATTCCAAAAACTAACTCTAAAGTAGTTTTTGAAGTTTTTTACTAACAAAATTCTAAATTCTTTTCAATTAAAATACGTGTCCAAATATAATTTTAACTTTCAAAAATCATTTTTCATCTTATTTTAAAAAATCATATTTTCAAATTTCAATCAAATCTATGTCCAAACGCTAGCTAAGAGCTCATTGTACATGGCTGAACATGCTGTGTTACAAGGATTAGGTCTAGTCCTTGAACAAAGTTTGGTTCTCATCCGAAGCGGAATCAGAATTTCAACGCGATGGAGCTCCATTATTCTGTTTAACCGGTGCTCCCTAAAGGCTTTTAGTATTCAGAGTATCAAGTTGCTTATATACTCGAATTCAAGAAATATACATATACATATATAAAAGTTTTATCGAAATTTCCGAGATCCGACGGCCCTCAAATATTTTCTAAATGAGCTTTAATTCATTGCAAACCTCTTAAGAGTGAAGGCAGTATACTTCTTTAAGAAGAATAAGTAGACACAAATGTTAAGTGTGAAATGGTACAAACAACTTGGAACACATCAAACTAAATATTAGAAAACCGAAAGCAATTCAAGAGCCTATTTTGGCTAAGCGGATTGAAAAGTAACTAACAAATACAAAGTATATTTGAGTTGATTCTATAAACAAATTGGAAATGTATTTGGATACAAACACTAAAACTAATATAAACAATTGTTATGTTTGGTCGAAAAGTACTATAATAAATAATAACAAAAACACGATTTTCACGAAAGTGATTCAAAAATAAAAGAAAGCAAACAGAAGTTAAGGGGATGTAGTATAATATATATACATACAATTAAAAATTAACCTAATATACACAATATAATTTTCAGAAAATGGCCAAAAATATCCCTCTACTATGAGAAAAGGATTGAATATACCCTTTGTTATACTATTCGTCCACATCAGCCCGACGTTACAAAATTGGTACAAAAATGCCCTCCGCCATTAGAACCCTCCACCATGGCAACATTATCCTACATGGCCTCACAATTACACTGAGGCGGACACCATGTGGCAAGCAACTCAACCCCATTCGTAGGATATTTTTGGTCCACCCATAAGGGGCGCTTTAAGGCCCAACAGGGTTATTAGTTAACCCTAGTATTCTCTATATAAGTACATTATATAGAGAATACTAGGGTTAACTAATAACCTTGTTGAGCCTTAAAGCACTCCTTATGGGTGGACCCAAAATTTCCTACTTCTCCCACTCACACATAATGTGAGTGCTCATCTTGTCTGAGAAATATATTCTCATCTCATGTCCTCAATAATTCATACAGGGAAGTAGACCGTGCGACCAACATACTGTGAGAGCTAAGTGCTATACATTTGTTAGGAATATATAGCCTTTCGTCGAGTACAAACCTGCAAGTAGATCATAAGGTATGCAGTATCCTAGATCATATGAATCACATTTAATATACTCTCAAAATCTCATATATCATTATTTCTTATATTCACAATCATAACTCATAAATTATACTCGGTGCACCAGTGAATACAAATAAATGAAATTTCATCAATGATCTTCATATTCTCACGATCCCCTTAACATTAGTTTGACTGCATTTCTAGATATGTTCCGCTAGACCGAATATGTGTACATGGTCTTTTGGAAATACACTAAGATAGCTAACATCACACTAAGTCTCAGGTATCTGATCGGAGTCTTTGAGGGTACAAAATCTTGAGCCATCATAAAAGCTTTGGGTCTCACCCAACAATAAGTTGAGAATCGACTTATGTTAACCCAATTGGTCGACATTAGCACACATAGTATGAAACACGTGCTACAACATTTTCTCCTTTTTCCCAAGGAGCGTATGTCTTATCTCACAAGGAATGTTGTACAGATGATATTTAGACACCATAAGTATCTAAATTTGAGTTCCTTGATATGAAAAATCATATTTAACTCACATCAAGTAGACTACGTGAACGTTTTTCACCCTAACGACCATATGTCATTATTAAAGCGACATTGTGAGTTTAAACGAATAACTCTCAAATTATCCTTATGATAATTTTGCTTAGAATCATGTCTCATCTCCTCACATTACTAAGATAAGAAGGCGGTTGCATGCGTGAGAAGGCCAACCTCTTGTCTACCCGACCTACCTATAAAAAAATAATGAATAAAGAATGCACATAACATTCAGCAATGTAAATATGTATGTATGCAAATCAACTTTATTGACAATCAAAGAATATCAACTTTGTAAATACGAGAAAATGAATAACAAAATAAAGTATCTCAGAGTCTACGCAAGCCTTGAGACCTAGTGTGTTTCACAAATGCATCTCTAGACAAAGGTTTGGTCAATGGATCTGCTAACATATCCTTTGTAGACTCATACTTCTCAATCACTGCCTTGCGTCTAACCATGTCTCTCACATAGTTTTACTTGATATCTATATGTTTGGTTTTATAATGAAATTTAGGGTCCTTGGTGGAGGATATTGCAGCCTCACTGTCACAGTAGCTGGCTCATAATTTTAGCGATATCCAACAAGTGCTCCTACAACTTTTTCAACCAAACAGCTTCTTGTGTCGCTGATGCGAGAGACACGTATTCGGTTTCCATCGTAGATAGTGATACACATGATTGTTTCTTGTTACTCCATGATATGGCGCCATCACTAAGTAAGAAAATATATCATGAGGTAGACTTCTTCTCGTCTAGATCTCCTCCATGGTCAGCATCATTGTATGCAGCTACTCGCAGATCCTTGACGACTTGATAACAAAGGGCATAATCAGTAGTTCCCTTCATCCTGTTTACTTCTTGCCAATATTCTAAACCTATGTCGGTTTGATTTTTACTTACCAAGCCAACATCTTGACAAATATCAGGTCTAGTGCACACCATAGGGTACATTAGACTTCCAACTGCGCTCCTATAAGGAACTCGACTCATTCTTTCTGTCTCTTCAGGAGTCTTAGGACATATCTGACTTCCCAAGGTATTGCCTTTACTGATAGGAGTTTCAACTAGGTTACTATTTTGCATATTAAATCATTCAAGAACTTTCTAATATAACTCCCACGTGAGAGATACAATAGTTTCTTTGGGCGTTCTATTGAAATCTTAACTCCAAGAATATATGCAGCTTCACCTAAATCTTTCATCTCAAATTGAGATGACAACCATGACATTATCTCGGTTTTAAACTCCTTATCGTTTTCAGCTATAAGTATGTCATTTATATACAATGTTAAAATCACAAGCTTGTTCCTTGATCTTTTCGTATAAACACAATGGTCTTCATCGATCATGATAAAACTATTGGATACAACAACAATCTGAAAACATATATACCACTGCCATGAAGATCGTTTGAGGCCATAAATAAACTTCAAAAGTCTACAATCCTTTTGTTCCTGTCCCTTTTCAATGAAACACTTAGGTTGTTCCATATGGATTTCTTCATCTAGTTCTCCATTGAGACAGGCAGTCTTTACATCCATCTGATACAATTCAAGATCCAAGCTTACAACAATATCTAGAACCAGACGAACTGAGGTAAATCGTATAGCATGCGAGAAAGTCTCTTCGTATTTTATTCCTTTCTGTAGTGTATACCCTTTCGCCACCGGTTGAACCTTATATCTCTTAACTGTGCCATCAACCTTGAGCTTAATTTTGAGAACCCATTTGTTCCCAATTGCTTTGCGTCCTTCAGGGAGGTCAACTAGTTCCCAAACTTTGTTGACTCTCATAGACTCCAATTCATCTTCTATTGCTTTTGTCCATTTATCCTTAGAATGGCATGAGAGACCCTCTTTTATATTTTTAGGCTCGTTTTCTTCTTGTAGGAGCATCATAAATAGTCTGAAGCCTTCAACATCAAATCGTTGGAGGGGAATCTTTTTACGAGAACCACGTCTTATTTGTGATTCATCATTATTCCCATTTGGATCAATGTTGCTCCCACTCAGATCAATATCATTCATCCTCCTCCCACTTGGAACAAGATCTGTGACCATTTCGCTCCCACTTGGAACAAGATCCTTTTTGTCACTTTCGCTCAATGTAGAAGGATTACTTTCATCCGCATCTGATGATGAATGAGGTCTTTGATGAGAAACTAATTCATCATCTAATGATCCTTGTACTTCTTGATCTATTATCTCAAATAAGGTTAGGTCTTGACCTATCTCTCCCTTCTTAGGGAACTCATCCTCTAAGAATGTGACATTTATGGGATCGGGTTGCACGCCGCAACATGTTTTATTGATTCTGCCATGATTGGCATTGATATAGATCTTGGACTGAAGGAACCCCTCCGGAGTCTGTACACACCCATAGTGAGCGCAAGTACATACTGAGTGCGAGTGTCGAGTGCCGAGCAAATGTGAGGCATGAGTGATTGTAAGGTTGGAGTGATTGGAGGAGTGAGTGATGATTGTCTGAGGGGTGGTATATGATTTAATTATTTATGCACATAGTTGCTTTGAGTCCTTGTTTGAGAACTGTTGAAAGATATTTTTAATTGACTTTACTTGAACTTGATTTAACAAGCTGATTTGACTTAAACTCTGGATGTAAAACATGTCGCACTTTACTAAATTTTTGTGAAATGAATTGTACTTGCATCTAGCTCGTCACTACTTCTCATTCCTTACTTACTTCTATTGCTTACTGAGTTGGTGTACTCAAGCTACTCCTTACGCCTCGTGTGCAGATCCAGGAGTTGTCGGTCACAGAGAGTGATGATAGTCCTTGTAACTGATTATTGGAGATATCGAGATAGCTGCCCGGCATTCGCAACCTTTCTTTATTCTTCTCTATCTTTCCTTTAGTGTATTTTGGATTTTCAGACAATGTTAGTCTTGTTATTGTGGGATCAGTTTTAGTAGATGCTCATGACTCAGTGACACCTCGATGTTTGGGGCTTTTCTTTCCGCATTTCTATATTGAGTTCAACTCTTGTTTCTTTTATGAGTTCTGCTATACAAAAGTCTTTTTGGCAGATCTTTGAATGAATTATCAAAGTATTGTGAAAGTCAGCTGGGCTAGTACCATCGATAAGCGCCATTACGACAGGATTAAGTTTAGGGTCATGATAGATAAATACCTATGACATTTCAAATATTAGAATAAAATAATGTAAAACTAATTAATGACCAGAACTCATAGTCAATGAAAGAAAAGAAAATGTTAAACCAGAACAATTAACTATGAATATTATACCATAATACTTAACTATAGTTTCTTTTTTTTTTTCTTCTGTTTTTGTTGTTGTAATATTTGGGGTATAATAGCCCGTTTGGTCAAGTTGTAAAAATCAGCTTATTTTGAGAAGTGTTTTTTCTCAATAATACTTTTGGTGAGAAGCAGTTTGTGTTTGACTAATAAATTTGGAAAGTACTTATGAGCAACAATTAGTACTCGCCCAAGCTTTAAAAAACTGTTTCTAAATGTATTTTTCTCAAAAGTACTTTTGGAGAGAAGCTATTTTTTCTGCTTCTCCTCAAAAGCACTTTTTTTCTTTCAATAACTTGGCCAAACACTTTAATATTAAAAAAACATTTTTAACCAAAAAAAATGCTTTTGCCTCGAAAGAAACTTGACCAAATACATAAGAGACTAACAGTAACCTCAAACAACTTCTTAAAATTCATTTCATATTACTTTAGTAATTGTTGGAGTCAAACTATCTAAACTTGCTACATGAATGGCTAAATATTCCGCATTTTCATAACACTGTTATACTGCATATATTTGCATGAACAAAACCGGCAAAAAATGAAAACAAATCAGACAGCTCATTTTACCATATGGTTAATTACTTGTTGTTAAACAAGACCGCAAAACTAATGTATGATTTGATATTTGATCAGATTGATGGGTCCACATCCAAACAAGAAAATTTTGGACTGTTTATGCCATAATCTTGCCACGTGAAAATAAATCTTTTTGTGGCGATTCCAGTCGCCGCTAAAGGTGAATATACAGTGGCAAAATAATCTTGCCAATGAAAATAAATCTTTTTGTGACGATTTCAGTCGCTGCTAAAGGTCAATATACAGTGACGACCCATCCAATATTTGTTCTTAACAATTTTTTGTAGTACTTTTCACAATTTATGTTCTTTTAGCGGCGACTTCAAATGTCGCCACAAATAACCTTCAGTTACCGTTGTGCTTGCGGCAATACAAAAGTCGCTGTTGATACCTTTTAGCAGCGACTTTTATGGATGTTGTTGCGACTTTAGTCGCCACAATAAGATTGATTCCTTGTAGTGTGTTAAGCAAGAGGCCAAACTAACGTGTGAAAATCTAGAGTCGATAAATTCAAAATGAATTTGATTTTAGTATGTATACATATTTTAATAAAAGCATATAAAATGATCATTCCAAATCTTCATTTCTCTAAAAAATTCATAGATACTATTACCACATATTGTTTGATTGTTATCTTTCGCTTCGACTTAATTTCTTAATATTTTATTGTTGCTATTGTTTATTCCCGTCATTGATGCTTTTCACCTTTCTTTAACTGAGAGTATATTGAAAACAATCTCTTTTCCTTCTCAGGGTGCGAGTAGGACTTTCACACATATTACCTTCTCCAAACCTGACTTGCGAGAATTCACTCAAACTTGTTAATTAGTTGTTGCTTCATTGCTCTAAATTCAGGCTCTGAACATGATTTGATTTGATCAGATCGAGGGGCCAACAAAACAAGAAACTAAGTACAGGATTTGAATTTTGTTTCATGTGTGTTGATTCTTTATTATGATGATTATTATCACAAGATATATCAGAAAGGAAAAGGAAGACATTTGACCACGAAAGTTTAAGTTTGATTATTGTTACACTTGCCATTATCATGCCATGCATGTGGAGAGAAATAATTGTTTTATCTGCCCTAGGTCTTATCATCTTATCTCTGGTAAATAACACCTAGAGAAACATTTAACAGGGAATATCTTGGTGTTTGTAATTTAATAATTAAACAAAACAAATATACTAATCTTGTTTCATTTCTAAAGAACAAACATATTTGGAAAGTGCATGGAAAAAGGAGCTCATGTGTTAGCATAAAGACTCTCACATTGAGCCAAAATACCCCAACATAAATATAAGGTTGCCATAGCTTGTAAAGAAAGTTGAGACTATAGCTAAGTAGAAATTACTACCTAATATAATTTCTTTTCTTTTTTTCCTTTGAAAGTACTTTGACCATGATTCCAGTTGGAGCTAGAGTATAACTTACGAATTCGGTCGAATTCAGTAATTTTAATTCAAAATATTTATTTATCTTAGAAAAATATTGAATGTCTCAACTTATGTAATATATTTCGTTTTCCAAGACTCAAATTTCTTAATTCTGGTAATATATTAAAAGGCATATAAAAAAATTATGATCAAAGAATAATTTGCTTTGACTCTCGAAAGTCGAATACCTTCATATAAGTTGGGACAGAGAGAGTATAATTTAATATTAATTTAACATTCAATAACTTAAAAGTACTAAAATTTTGAATACATAAAATTAAAATTCTGTTTCCGTCTCTGTGTCATTTTTCTTTGATGGTATCATTTTGTTTGGTTTTTTATAAAAAAATTCTGGAAATGACCAATGGAATAATCACAAGTTAGAGTCAAAATCAATAGATTCAATTACATTTATAGAATTGACCATATAAATCTACCTTTGACCTAAACTTTGTGGTAACAACAAATAGTACAACTAATGAAAATTAGACAAACTCTGATTTTTGCTGAAATAGAAGTTGCAATTCTCAGGGATGTTCAGTTTCTTGACTTTTGTAGCAGGAAAATAAATTGAAGAAAAAGTTAAAAGTTTTTTGAGCCCCAAAATAGAATTGTATTTAAGCCTCATTAACTGCAGCTTTTCTCTCTTTCTTTCCTTTTGCTTCCTTCCCACTGCTTACAGACACAGTCTGCACAAACTTACATTTCAATACTACTACCATTTTATTTAATCTAGTAAATAAAAGAAATCAAAAAATAAATAGTGGGTTCCTTCTTATATATGGTTACTTCTAAAACGGTGAGATTTTCTTTATACACCGGAGCCTTTACTTTATACTTTAATTTAATATTTAATTAACTAATTGATGTTATTGGGAACTTGTATAGTTCAAACTCTTTGGCTCTACCCATGAATTATCCAGTAATAGGTCTTTCACAATCAGACTTCCCCGAACTGGAAGATCATTTCGAGATCTCAAAACAACCGATGACGCTAGCGACGACTCGTGGGCCCCCTAACGTCGAACAAAAAGGACTAGTGCTATAACGACTAGTGGTATTACGGAACAACTACCCGACGAGTGGTAATAAGGACAACGTAAGTAGGTTTGACAGTAGCGTTAGGAGGACTGGTTCTCGTAGTTGTATTGCCCTAACGCAAGTATAGGCTGGAGGACTGATACTATAAGTAGGACAAAGGCCTTCAAAGAGAAATGAAAGGACCTTTTTTTAGCATTTTTCCACTTTATCCAAGGTTATAAAGCTTTCGTCTCAATTCATATTTAGCCGCGAGCAATCTACGTTTGTGATCTCATATATTTCGCTTCTCCAGCATCTTACTGAGTTTCTCCCTCATCTTTTAGCAAAAAGCCGCTCCACGGTGGTGAAGTCTCATCTTGTCTGTTGGCCGAAGTTACTAATAGGAGTATATATTGAAAATGCAAAAACAATTACACTTTGAATATGCTTTACTTTTTTTTCATTTATGAGATCATATTTTATACTACAATATAGGTAAACAAATCAAATAATTTTTTTAAAACCTTTTTTTATATAAAAACATTCTTCAATTATATGTTAAGTTATGAAGGTATTTTTTTAAACATACGGTTCTTTTAGAAATTATCCAACAGTTTAATACATCAAACCAAACAAAGGATAAGAAATATGTAAGCATAACTAATGCCAACAATAATATCAGTACTAATATCAGCATTACTAATGCTATTCAATATTATTCTTATACACTCTACCAAACGATTAACAGCCTCTCTACCTGCATTAAGTAGAGGTAAAGTCTGTGTACAGACTATCCTTCCCAGACCCCACGTGTTGGGATAAACTGATTTTGTTGTTGTTGTTGTTGTTACTCTACCAAACGACCCCTTATTATATTTATTATACTTTGCTTTCTCTCTCAAGTGTCTTGTCTGTGTCTTTTTTCTCAAGTGCCCTAAACTGAGCTTTGTTAAAGGACTTTTCTTTTTCTTTTTCATCACTTGGCTCCCTCAAACAAGACTTACTTTGCAGGCTTTTTTCACTTATCTCTTCCTGCAAAAGATATATATATATATATATAAAACTGTCCACAGAATTCTCTACAAAAAAAAGCTTCCTTTTCTATTATCAAAAAACCAAACTTAATATCAAAGGCAATAAGAGAGAAGAAAGTGTCCCAAAAATGGAATTAAATCTGAAGCAATGGAAAGAAGAAAATGAGTCAGAAGAAGAAATACAAACAGCAAAAATACCAAGACTTGTTCTTGACCTTCACTCTTCTTTTTCACATTCTGCTTCTGCTTCTGCTTCTGATTCTGATTCTGCTCTTCCATTATTTGTATCTCAACCTACCAAATTCTCAGCATATCCTCATTCTCAACATTATTCAACTTCCACTCCCACCAAATTTACAAGTAAGGACCCCCTTTCTCCATTTTTCTTTTTTTTATTTGGTTATACATTGAAATGATTTTTTTAATTTTTTTTTATTTAGTTTTTTGTGCAATTTCAAAGTTATGATTTTTTTAAAATTGTTAAGTTAACATATCTATAATATTTTTATTTTTTTTTTGTATTTTGGAGTAGGGATGGGAAGTAGTTATTTCAGTTTGGCACAGTGGGAAGAACTTGAAGTGCAGGCTTTGATATACAGACATATGTTAGCTGGTGCACCTGTTCCTCTTCAACTTCTTCATCTTATTAACAAAAGTCTCATTAATTCTTCATATAATTATTTGCCTCAATCCTTTCACCACTATCAACAAGCCTGTAAGTAATTATCTCCCTTTTCACTTTCAATTTAATGTCAAAATAGATTATACTAAGAAAAAAAAAAAAAACAGTCCGGTGCACTAAACTCCCGCTATGCACCGGATCCGGGAAGAGCCGGACCACAAGGGTCTATCGTATATAGCCTTACCCTACATTTCTTCAAGAGGTTGTTTCCGTGCCGCTATAAATTATACTACTATATGAGTACTAATTATTCATATATAGTGGAGATCTGTATGTTGATGTTTTCCCTATTTTCTTGATTATTATTATTAATATTATTATTAATAAGCTTTGACAGATGAGTAATGCATGTGAAAAAGAATTTGTTGTTAGTCAATATTTCTCAGCCAATTAAATTCAGAAAAAATTACCCTTTGATCCCCCTCCATGTTTCTAGGCCTATATTTTTTTTTTCTCCTTCTTTGTTATTTTGATGTGATTTCTTGATTTTTAAGCTTGGAAAATTGGAAAAACACATAATAAAGAAAAAATGTTTTGATCTATAGCTTTAGTCAACAAATTTAAGCTAAACATCCATCCTTTAAATCAGTGTAAAACCAATACTTGCCTAAGTCAATCATCTCAACTGATCTTATCTTCTTTTATTTTTCAAGAATATTGCTTTTCTTTTATATATATATATATACGTACGAAGTCTATAACACCACTTTACTATAACATCCAAAATATATTGGAACGAATGAGATTGTTAAAGAAATGTTTGACTGGACGATCTAGAAAACTTCCTCTATAGAATCACATTCTTGAACTTTATATTACTCATCAAGTCTAATATCACAACAGGTTACTAACAATTTTTTTTTTTTTTTTTTTTGTGTAAAATATAAATGAAGTGGTACAATCAGGATATTGGGGAAGAACAGGCATGGATCCAGAGCCAGGGAGGTGTAGGAGAACTGATGGGAAGAAATGGCGGTGTTCGAGGGATGTTGTTAGTGGCCATAAATACTGCGAACGCCACGTCCACCGCGGCCGTAACCGTTCAAGAAAGCCTGTGGAAATCACCACAACCGCTGCCCCGTCCCCTGTTGGCGGTGTTAACACCGCCAGCAATGGCGGCAGTGAAGTCCTTAATGCTAGTGCACCTCATTTTACTCTATCTGGAACTTCACCTTCTATTGATCTTCTTCATCTCAATCAAAGGTATGTATTTTTGACAATTGAGTTTAAGTTATATGCACAACGCATAATATATTTACACATTAGGTTAAATAAAGGGACTAAATATTTGTATTATCGGAAATAGCATTTCTACCTTCAAAGGTAGGATAACGTGTGCGTACATGTTACTCTCTCCGAACATCACTTGTGAGATTACGCTGAATTTATTATTATTATTATTATTGGACTAAATATATGTATTATTCTCTTCTCCCCCATCCTCTCCTTTTTCCCTACCACCTCTAAAGAAACATGTCATGTTTACAATGGGTGATTTGATACTTGTCTCCTAAAAGGAAGAATATATAAATTAATACCTTCATCAAATGACTTTATCTACTTCAAATTCCATTATCTCAGGTAGGGGTCCACTTACTGAACTTTTCTTGGATTTTTTGAATCTCATTTAAGATAGTTTGGTCCACTTTCAGTTTCATAGTTGGACCCCAAACCCCACCTTCTTGATTTTTTTCTGAAGTTTGCTTTGGCAGAGAGCTACTTTTTTTGTTGTGCATATTGAGTAGGACTCCCCCCATCCACTTGTTCTATGTCTCTGCACATATATTGGCCCCATATGTACTGATGTTTTCTGGGCTTTTAACATTATTTAGTCGGTCGACTAAAAATAATTACAGCCTGTAGTTAAATATATTAAAAATAAATTTTTGGGCTATTATTTTGAAGGCGACGATACTGTGTAGATTTTCCATCTTTCTTGTGTTTATAGGCCTAGTATAATTTAAAGGATTATAATAAGTTACTTTATCATATTTCTCAGGTTATCATGTCAGATTTGTTATGAAGAGATATCTATTGTTATAAGTCTAACTTAACTTAATGGTGTAAAAATATATATATATACCGTCAATAACAACAGCATACCTTGTGTATTCTCACAATGTGGGGTTGGGGAAGTTAGTATATACGCAGACCTTGTCCCTACAGTAAACAGAACTTAAAACTTTTATTTATTTATTAGTCTTTTGCTTGATTTGGGCTGGGCTAACATGATGTTTTGTAGGCCCTCAGAATGCATTAATGAGAAAAAGGGCCCATTGGAAGCCCAAAATGATGTTAAATCCAGTGGCCAAATCCTTCGCTGTTTCTTTGATGATTGGCCTAGACAAGTTCAAGAAGGTGATAATGGCAGAAGCAATGGCAGCTCGCTGGCTTCTGCCACCAACCTCTCCATTTCAATGCCCGGAAACCCCTCGTCCGACTTCTCTTTAAAGCTCTCAACCGGAGATAGACATTACTCTGGTGCTCGAGTCAGTAATGTTGAACGATCCACGTGGGGAACATCCATGGGTGGACCACTAGCTGAGGCTCTAAGATCGTCTACGTCCAATTCATCGCCAACGAGCGTTTTGCATCAGCACATCGGAGGCTAGTTATGTTAGCATTTGATTAAGCAAGTGCACTGTTGATTTTACTTGGCAATGGTGTTTTTGGACTCTATAATTTCTTTTGGTTTGTTCAACTTTTGTTTACAAAGCTGGTGCATGCAATGTGGAGTTTGTATTATTTTGGTTTATGTAATGTAGGTGAAATCATGAATGCTTTGCTTGTTTCACTTGAGCTCGTCTCTTTCTTCCAAATTACTGCAAGCCAAGTTAGTCTCTTCAATTAAGCAATCATATCTTCCCAAGTATTTCTTTTGAAACAGACTGAAATCCCCCAATTAAATTAGGATCCTATATATCCCTTGAGCTACTTGAGTAATGAGAAAATAATGGCAACGCGACAACAAGATGTAATTGCATCTTCTATTAGCGCTTATCATACTTTCATCTTTTCCATCATTATGATTGATGGAAACTTGTTTTGTCCAAAGACATCCCTAAACGAATGTGCAAAAGATCTAATCTTTTTCTGGTGATGTTAAATTTATGCCTATTTGTATCTATTTAGCGAACATGTCAATTTATCACTGGGCGAGCAATGACACAAAAGCAAGGGAGTTGACTAACTTTGATAATCCTGGTATTCTTGAATGAGGCAAGGCTTTTCCCTCTTCCCTATCAAAAGAACTTTCAGTAGAAAAATGAATTCGAACAGAAAAATGAATTCGTCTCAAATCAAAAGAAGACTCCTCTTATATGGTAATTTGGTAATGAGCAAAATCAACAAATTTAGTCTCAAACCAACCACAACAACAAACACCCTTATCCTCCATTTGACACAATGTATGATGAATTCCCAAATACATACTTGTTGGAGCTTCGGCGGGGCACTTAAGACTTGGGTTTTCTCCTCAACAACGATCTGCCAGAATGTTAAAGTCTCACACAACAAAGGAGCCAGCAACTTGGAAGGGAAAAAAGGGATCTTTACACAAATAGCCGCTGGATTCACTATTTACTTTTTTTATCCGGTATACATAGGTTGTTGCCCACATTATACATGGACTATACATATATATATATATATATGTATACACACATCTGCCAGCTATTTTTAGTTCAAGCACTTGAGCGGGCGGCTTTAGGTTTATTCTTTTTAAAAGATGTAACACTTTTAGCCACCAATTTTGAGCCCAATAAAACATCATTAGATCAGCTCTGTTTCCAATTTATAGTTATTGTATATTAGGTCATATAGTTGATATCGAGTTGGCTGTACATGTAAAGAGATCTTACTGCTACCTCCCACCGGCCCAGCTAGATGATAATTTACATAGTGCAATATGAACTCCTAAGCAAAACCTGCTGAAGCCAGTACAGCAGTTTGATATAAATTCATCGATTCTACATGCTTCTTCAGCACTTCAGCTCTGCGCATATTGCTCTGCTAGTAGGGGAAAGAACTGCAAACCTTTGTGACATGAAACTCCGCGAAGACTAATGCAATATTGCCCGACTTGTCAAGAAGCTTATCTGGATAACCGGGTGGTGTTCACATCTTTCAACAAGTCCATTCATTCTTCAACAGCTACTTCTTCTTTGTCTACTAGTGCATAGACCACTGCCGTTCTGCTTGGTGCATACACCATAAAGGAACTAGGACGGTCATCATACCACCCTTCCTGCATAGATAAAATTGATTTTTTTATAGAAATTTCTTTTCTTACTGATAGAAAATTAAATAACACAAGCTGAGATTAATGTAGGGAGATTTTACTTACGAAGGTGAAAAATTCGGCATTGTGATCAATTCTTCCAAAGCCACCAAATAGTGGATCATCCGAGTCCAAGACAACCTGGAAGTGCAACATTTGAGTTAAATCACGTCAAAAGAAAATCAGTTGAATTCATAGACCGCATCAAGAAGGCGATTGTTTAAGACAGCATTCCGAAGTCTTTAAGTTCATAGAAATCACCTATTTTAAGGATTTCCAAAAGATACCTCAGTTGTGGGATACCAGGATGTCCTACTCTTTATCAAATACAGGAAATGGACCAACTCCAAATTAGAGCATGAGTTCGCCACTACAGAGTTTCTTCAAGAAATTCTTAGTTTCCAATTAAGTACTGATCTCGAATTGAATCTAACAAAACCTCATATCGTTCTACCACTTGATATGAAAGTGAATGCCTTGAGGTGTCAATTCTTGAATAATCACTTGATCATCTTATAAATTGGCTAATGCAAGCAAAGGTATGGGAAGAGCTAAACTAATGGTCAACGAATATCAGCATTTAGATTATGCATTTCATATTAATCTACAGTACAGAAAAGAACTGAAGTCTATGGATTTATTTTAGGTCCCAAGATGATGGCATAAAAGAGCTTTCACTCAGATCACCCATATCAGTTTTCTGTCAAATGTGTACCAGTGAAGAGGAAAGATATGAACCATTGGGATCACGATGGGGAACAGTGACGATTCATTAATCAGAAAAACATTTTTTGATTATGCATTACAATTGTCAAATAAATTGGTTGCATTACTGATACAAAACTGATGACCTCCATTTCAAAGGAAAGAATGAGTAATATCAAAGAAGACAGTTTCAACTCAGCATACCTTGTATTTTCCAGGCTTCAGGCAGCCTATGCGATAGTCTGAATAACTATTTGTCCAGTGAAAATTAAAGACGAAAACTAGGTCACCTCTTTCAAATACAATTATCCTATCTCCTTCATCCTTTCGTGAAATGTACTGGTGTTCTGAAGTCATAAACTGCCAGAAAGAGTAGATAAAATTCCGTCCATTACACAGAAGTATAAAAATGAACACATTATGAATGAACAAAGTAAATATACATGACCACTGAAGAGAATAAAGCTACACGACATACTATTATCATGCTTGTTGTCTAACGAACAGGAAGGATGTCATGGGGACTCTTAGGCCTCATTTGTTTTTTTAAAGATTAAGACGTACATATGAATAAACGTTTGAATATCAAGATGTGTATTAAGATTAAGACATCTGAATCTGAATCCACATATGATTGTTAAGATGTATATTAAGATCTGAATACTAAATGATTAAGACTATTTGATTTTTTACATCGGAATGCATAAAATTTACATTTATTTGAAAATTAATAAACATAAAATTCAAATAAAATATTAATTAATCTAATATTCCATCAATAAAATATATAGCTTTTTAAAATTATGATAGTTGCTGGTGTTGATGGCTAACGGTAGTGCTTGTGAATATCGAGTAAAAGTGGTGGTTGGTGGTAGATTTGATTGATGGTGGTAGTTTGGGTAGTAGCTAGTGGTGATTAATAGTGGTAGCTATTATGATTGAGGATGATGGTGGTGGGTGGTGATAGTTAATAATGGCGGGTGGCGGTGGTGGTAGTTGTGATTTAGGAAGATGGTGGTGGATGGTGGTAGTTTATAATGATAGTGCCAACTATGGTTGTTGATGGTGATTGGGTGGTTAGTTGTGGTAGTTGAGGTGGATGAGTGTTGGTTGTCGTTGAAAATGATGGTGGTGGAGATGGTGGGTGGTGGTAGTCGACAATGGTGGCGGCTATGATTGAGGATGATGGTGGTGGGTGGCATGGTGGTAGTTAATAATGGTAGGCGGTGGCGGCAGTTAATAATGAATATGGATGATAGCATCTTAATGAAATTAAGTCTTTGTTATAGATCTTAATCATACAGACCTATTCAGACCCATTAAGTGGTTGTGAAGTAAAAAACATACTTAAAAATTAAGATCTGAAAAATTAAGATTCAGACTTTGAAAACAAACACACTTAATGTCTAATGAATAAAATTCAGACCTCCATTAAGTGCAAACAAATGAGGTCTTAATCACTTTCACAGTCACTACCACATGGTCAAGTCCTTAAATGCTTCATTCATAGCACTCATTCCTAAAAGGAAAGGAGCAATTCAACTCAAAGATTTCAGACCTATTAGCCTTATTGGAAGTGTTTACAAGATTGTGGCTAAGGTTTTGTCAAAAAGACTTAGAAGGGTGATTGGGAATTTGATTATATCAAAATGCCTTTTTAAAGGGTAGACAGATCTCAGATGCTGCACGTATTGCGAATGAAGCTTTAGAATGGAGATAAAGAACTGGAGTACCTGGACTGCTCTTCAAGCTTGATATAGAGAAGGCTTGTCACAAAATCATCTGGCAATATCTTATTTCAATCCTAAGACAGATGGGATTTGGGGACAAATGGATCCAATGGGTCAATTCTCATTCTCTACTGTCATGTACTCTATCCTAGTGAATAGAAGCCCTGTTGGTTTTTTCTCCCCTAATAGAGGAATAAGGCAAGGGGATCCTTTATCTCCATTCCTCCTTATCCTAGCAATGGGACAGAGCAAAATATTGGAGAAGGCTAAACAACTGCACTGGTTGGAGGGATTTGGTGTTGGCAGTAGACCAGAGTTATCAATATATGTCTCAACTCTCATCTATTATATGCCGATAATACTCTCATTTTTTGTGGTGCAGAGGAGTCCCAAGTTCAATATCTCAACATCACCTTGATGATTTTCGAAGCTTTGTCTGGGCGACACATTCACATGTCTAAAACTGTCATATACCTGTTAATTGAGTACCTAATCTGGAGGTGTTGGCTGAGATCATGTGCTGCAATACAAGTTCATTCCCAACCACTTACCTAGGCTTTCCATTGGGAGCTAGACATAGATCAACTGAGGTATGGAATGAGGTTATGGAAAATTTTGAAAAAAGGTTGGTTTCCTGGCAGCAACAGTATCTTTCCTTTGGTGGCAGACTAACTCTTACCAGTAGTGTACTGGATAGCTTGCCAACTTCCTCTTCCAGTAAATGTTCGAAAGCAGCTTGATAAACACAGATGCTCATTCCTATGGGAAGGTAATTCCAGAGATCACAAATTCCATCTTGTGAAATGGGATAAGGTAATACTTCCCAAATCACTTGGGGTCTAGGAGTAAAGGATCTGTCACTACACTGTAAGAGCATGTCGATAAAATGGCTTTGGAGGTATAATGAAGAAGGAATGAGTCTATGGAAGGAAGTAGTACAAGCTAAGTATGGCAGTGATAGTCATCGGTGCTCCAATATGGTTAATACACCTCATGGTTGTGGTCTATGGAAGTGTATCACAAATCTGTGGAATACCTTCTCTATTAATACAACTCTCCAGGCGGGCAGTGGGGAACATATGTTATTTTGGAAGGATCTTTGGACTGGTCAAAGCACTTTGAAGGATGCTTACCCAAGACTATTCTCAGTTGCATCAAACTCAAATTCTACAGTCGCACATAACTGGGAGGTGAACACTTTGAGCCCAAAATTAAGGAGGAACCTGAATGATTGGGAGATAGAGGATCTGCTAGCTCTACTTGGCAGCCTTCAGAACATTTCCATCAACAACCAAACCAAGGCAGGAATAGACTCAAATGGGGAAACAGTAGGTGTGGGGTTCCTATTCAGTCAAAGCATGCTACTACAATATGAGCTCTAACAAAGCATTGGCTGATCAGTGGCCATGGAAACTTATTTGGAAGACTAAATTTCCTCCTAAGGTTAGTGGTTTCTGTTGGATGACACTACAGGGTGCTTGTGTGCTCAGGATAACCTTATCAGAAGGGGTTTCCAACTTGCCAACAGATGCCATATGTGTCTTAGCAACCATGAAACAATCAATCATCTGTTCCTTTTCCTCCACTGTACAGTTGCAACAGACATCTGGTCTATGTTTATATCACTTTTTGGTCTACATTGGACTATGCCACGCAATGTCAGGGATGCCTTAGTGAGCTAGAGCTCCTGGAAAGTTAAGAAGTCCATCAAGAGAATCTGGTCTATGGTTCCTGCTGCTATTTTGTGGTGCATATGGACAAAAAGGAATCAAAGATGCTTTGATGGCATTTCAACTGTCAGACACAAACTCAAGGCTAGAAGTTTGAGTTTACTTTTTTGCTGGGTGAATCACAACCCTGTGTAAGTGTGTATAACCCTGACCTTTTCTTGGACTTTATCAGCTCTACAGTATTGTAATAGGTTTTTTCTTTCCTTGGAGCTGATATCGCCTTTTCTTTTATAATCATTGCATCTTCTGGATGCCTTTTAATTAATACACCACTTCATCAAAAACAAAAACATGAACAAAGGGATGATTCACTTTATACTGATTTTCTTCTCCTTTCCTAGTTGTATTTTAACTGTTAGTAGGTCTTAAGAGTTTCTCGAAAGACGCAATAATTACACCAGATTACGCAGCACAAGAAACTTGACAATGTGAGACCAACCTTTGGCTAGCCTTTATGTTTCTCTTACCAGCATCTTCTCTTTTGGTCTTGTTTATGTTCTGACTATTCCACCAGTGTGAGATGAAAAGACAGTCGATTACAGATCTTTACAAAAACAAATCCCCACAAATCTTGCCAGTTAACTTATGTTATTTTGTTTGGTTCATTAGCTTCCAACTGCTTGTCCTTGTGTGCTACAAAAGCAAACAACTTTATGCTTTTCACTTATCAGACCTTCAGAACTGAAAGACCACAAATTGTTTCTCCCAACAGACAGAAAACAAAGAATTGTCTACTTCATCTTCTCACACCAATTTCCACCACCAAACACCAGAAAGAACTATTAGCTCAATAATCCAAGCTACAATTAAGGATTAGGAATTTTATAACCTTCGAATTGGACTGACTGTTAAACCTAATAGGCTAATAGCTATTTATTGCTGGTTAAGTCTTCGTAAATAGGGTGGGTAACTACTTTTTATCTCTTTCAAAATTTGCTACAAGTTCGAAACTTTAACTGCATATTTCCATGATATATCTTTAAGAGTACTACCATAACCGGAAACTGATTCTCATGAATCAGCATAGTGAATGACTAGATCCCAGTTTCTTCTGGTTGTTCAAAGGATGATAAATAATTACTGGTTATGGACAAGAAATTTCAGCAAACTGTATTTAGCCAGATAGTAAAAGACACAACATGAATATGCTTATCACAAAGATCTGAGACTATGTTTTACACGACCTTAATGAAGTTCCTCCATCAAATGAAAAACTACTGGTATGGGAAATCAAGAAGCACAAAACTGAGAAAGCGGCACAATATAAACACATACCTCATATCTCTCTTCAAGATGCTGCATAGCCCGGTCAAATTCTTGCAACCCGTGGTATCTTAAATATTCTGCATCTCCCTGAATATCCAGCAAGGATAAACACTCACAAACTAAGACTGAAAAAACCTAAAAAGGAACTTATAATAATGCCAAGAAAAAGTTAGAAGTATATTGGCCCTTATCCTTCTCTTTTACCTAAACAGAAAAAACTGATGGGAATCCTGTGCGTGATCCCAATTTTTGTGATCTTTTCTTTTACTTCTTAACTAGACAATGGAATGACCCTTATCCTTTCTCTTTGACTCTTTTACCGAAATTTAGTTATGTCCATGCAAAAAGACAAGAGTATGAAGTATTTGGGCGGAAAATTAAACTCTACATGAAACATAAATATCAATTATACTAATGACAGAACTCATAAAAGCTACAGTTTGGGATGACACTGTAAACTGTAGACAAGACCTGACTTACCTTTAAGGAGATAAAAGAGGTCATCATAGTTCACAAAGGAACCAAGCCAGAGTTTCAATTGATAAATGTAACATGTCCATTCACTATAAGCATAGACAACATTATTTATGTCGAGTAATTATCAATCAAAGCGAATTATCTTTTTGCTATACTCTCTTTATCCCACAAAGTTTTTTGCTAGCAGCTCTATTAAGTAATCTGATTACTCACCCTTGCTCAGCGTAAAGATAGCCTCAAAACATTAATCTCTCCGTTCCATTTAGTATGACATTTGTTACTATATAGGGACGAAGCAGTGTTTTCTTTGACAATGCTTTTGTAAGAAAATATGACTTACAGTATGTTTATACAATTAGTACATATGTCGATATTTCAAAATAATTAAGAAATAACGTCCAAATTCACGCCGAAAATTAAATATTTTGACCCTCGTACTCTAAACCTCATCATTCTCTCCGGGAACAGAGGGAGTATTTGTATCAGCGCCAGACCAATGCACCAAGAAGCTAGAACGGTAAAGCATACAAACTGGATAAAATAATGCAAGGGCTAACCAGATCAAATCTCCGTCTACATTTATCATAACTGAAATTGTTTCCGGGAATCACTTGTCCATCAGGGAGGTGTTGTTCAGCCCTAGGGAAATCAATCCACTCTGGAAAATATAAGTGACTGTATTAATGTACAATAAAGAATACCAGGAAAGAAAATTGTACAAGATCAAAAGCAGCCTAGCAAAAAAATTAAGGCCAAGGAACCAAAATGTTAGCAATCTATACCAGGGTGGCCAAATTCATTTCCCATGAAATTTAGGTATCCTTCTCCTCCTAATCCCATAGTTACAAGCCTGATCATCTTGTGCAGCGCAATCCCACGATCTATTAATGGTGTTGACGGTCTATCCAGAGCCATAAAATCATACATATCCTGAAAAGGATAGTTGCGTTGGTTGAAGCATTACATGAGAACTTGATAAACTAAACACACAGCTCTAGCCCTTGAAGGCGTAATTTTGGGGCGTTATATAGACTCATAGTTGACATAATTGTGTGTCAACAACTCCATTATGTTGTAATGCTTATAGGACAGGGGATATTCATGGTCACGCATTACTAGAAATAAAAAGGGTAATCATCAAAATACACAAAAATATCCAGCTTATACGGAACATGATGGTGCTTTTTAAAAAGGAAGAAAGTAGAAGATTCATGTATGAATACATCCTTCAAGAAAATTTACTTCAGAAATGAAGCTGATATTTTCGTAAAATTATTGAATATCTAATAGAACCGGTGGAAACAGTCTCTCTACCTTCCCAAGGTTGCGGTAAGGTCTGCGTACTCACTACCCCTCTCCTACCCTCCCCAGACCCCGCTTGTGCGATTACACTGGGTTTGTTGTTGTTGTTTCCAATTCCTGTCAAAATTCAAAAGCAGCTAGATAAACTCAGATGTTCATTCTTGTGGGAAGGCAACAGCAAGAACCATAAATTTCACCTTGTCAAATGGGCCAAGGTAACACTTCCTAAATCACTTGGAGGTCTAGGGGTAAAGGACTTGGCTTTACACAGCAAGAGCATGCTAATGAAATGGCATTGGAGGTATAATCAGGAAGGAGTTGGTCTCTGGAAGGAGGTTGTTCAAGCTAAGTATGGCTGTCAAAGTCACTGGTGTACCAATACTGTTAGATCTAGCTATGGATGTGGGCTGTGGAAGGGTATCAGGAAGCTGTGGGATGTCTTCACTATTGATTCAACCCTTCAGGTGGGAAATGGGGAACATATCTTATTCTGGAAAGATAAGTGGTTAGGCCATACAACACTGAAGGACGCTTATCCAAGACTATTTTCTATTGCTACTAACCCAGACTCTACGGTTGCGCAGAATTGGGAGGTTAACTCATGGAACCCAAGCTTAAGAAGAAATCTGAATGACTGGGAGTTTGATGACTTGGTAACACTTCTTGGCAGCCTCCACAATAGTTCAACCATTACTCCAGGTAGGGACAAACTCAGATGGGGCAGCAGTAGGAGTGGTGCATACTCAGTCAGAGCTAGTTATCAAACCTTAAGCTCCAGGAAGGAAATGATTGATTGATCAGTGGCCCTGGAAACTAATTTGGAGGACTAAAATGCCTCCAAAGGTCAGTGCTTTTTGCTGGATAACCCTAAATGGAGCATGCCTAACCCATGACAATCTCATCCGAAGGGGTTTTCAGCTTGCTAGCAGATGCCATATGTGCCAAAGAAACTCTGAAACAATCAACCATTTATTTCTTCATTGTCCAGTTGCAACAGACATATGGTCCATGTTTCTTTCACTTTTTGGATTGCGTTGAACAATGCCATGCAGTGTCAAGGAAGTTTTTGTGAGTTGGAGTTCATGGAAAGTTGAGAAGTCCATAAATCTGGTCAATGGTTCCTGCTGCTATTTTGTGGTGCTATGGACAGAAAGGAATCAAAGATGCTTTGATGGCATCTCAACTGCTAGATACCTTCTCAAGGCTAGATGTTTGGTCACTCTTTTTTGTTGGGTTAAACTCTCCCCTATGTATAACCCTGACCAATTCATGGAATTTATCAGCTCTCTAGTCTTATGATAGGTTTTTTTTTTTTTTTTGCTTTCTTCTTAGGAGCTGATATCTTCTTTATTTTGTAAAACGTGCATCGACTGGATGCTTTTGTTATTAATACACCACTTACTTCATAAAAAAAAAATAGAACTGGCGGGTGAAAGAATGCATACTTCTCCCTCAAATAAATGGATGAGTTAATAATGCAAAACTAAAGTTCTCCTTCAAGTTGCCCAATCTTAAGTTTCAATTTGATTGCTGAGAAAAAAAAAGAAAAAGTATATATAACCTTGTCCATCAACCAGAATGCTATAGTTTTATCACCAACTAGAGCTTGATCATGACTTTCAGCATATGAAACACACTTTTCCGACCATCTTCTATTTGTCAGTGTATGAACAATATCACCCATTCTCCAATCCTCATCCCTTTTCCTGTAGCAAACAGTGTTATAAAAAAGAGTTTTCTAGATCAGCGACTTGCATATAGAGACAAATATGAACTGCTGGAAATTAACCGAAGTCAAAACACAAATTATTAAGGTGCATATCCTGAGAGCAAGCGAGTGCTCTGTATTCTGGATAGAGAGAGCATATGGTCAAACAAGTAGTAGACATGCATTGCTACCCAGCGTAATAGCATCAACACTGAAATCATGTGATTATAGTTGGACGTTGCAGAATAATCTTTCAAAGTTGTCTCACAATACGAGCACATGCATCTTTGCCTCACTTAAGGAGATAGTTCGAAATCAACACTAGTTCACATAACCAAACACTACACCACTCAAGACATTGAGAAATTACCAAAACAGCGAAACACTTCCTACGAGATGGCACCATTATTTTTCTTAGGCAAACAGTCCAACCATGGATGCAATCATATACTTGTTTTCCCATTTCTTCCCCTACACAAGACTAACATTGCCTTCCTCCATATACAAGGTAAACAAGTTTCCTCCACTACTCTCCCTTTGTTGAACTTATGCCTCACCCTAGAAAATGGTTCGGATGCTTCTAGATTAGAATAAATTTGAAATGCAAAACCAAGAAATTGTAATCAAACACGGGTTTTGGCTAGTGATTAAAAGGAGATATCCTGGCTTGACTGCACGAGTCCATGTATCCTGATTAGTGTACCATCACCATCAGAACTGCTGCCCATTGAAAACAAATAAAAAGGCAAAAGAAGCTAGTGCAGATGGTTTTCGCCTGGAAAGCATCCTGTTGACTCTTGAGTGAGATTACTGCTTACTAAGAATATTATCTTGCAGCATTCATGAGAAAACTTCACGAGTTAACATAGGGCTCCAGTAAAACCTAAAGAGGATATGTAACTACTTTTCTCTAGACCAGTTACTATCCCTCAAAAGGGGCTCCCAGAAAAGGAAGAAAAATGTACAAGGAACAGCAAACAAGATATGCACTTACGCAGTGTAGACCTAGACCACATTAAAATGTTTCAGTGCTTGTGCTCGAGCCACCTCATCAATAGTAAACTTCAAATTGACATCACTTACACACTAGTTTTATGTTCTCTATTTTAGGTTTACTTCTTGTATACAGTATCTTTCCCGTACATTTATCAAATTAATGTACTTCATCAAAACATATATATAATTTCAGGGATAAGCATATGAAGCTTTAGAAACAGCATACTTGAGAAACTCAATCCATTTATCAGCAATTGCCATATGCAGCCGATAGTCAAAGCCAACACCCCCATCTTGAACGGGAATACAAAATGTCGGCATTCCACTAACCTGAAATTAGTAGCAAAAAGAGTAGAGCATTAAGAGGATGATCAGAAGAGTCGCAGCCCATATAGAGTAAAATGTCCTTTCTCTTCACATTGCATAATTTGCAATTAGCATAAATATCTGTTTCATAAAAGAACCTTTGAAAAGCATACAGAAGTACCAAGGACAAGCATACAGAGTCCTCCATATAAAGAAGAAAACCAAGCAGATCAGGAATAGTCACCCAACTCCTTAAAAGGACACTACTTGTACTATAAACTCTTTTGAGAAGAAATACTTGTCCTTAAAAATCCTTGCATCACCAGATGCCCCAAACACACTAAACAGTTACCATAGCAACACATTTGCCAATATCTTCCCTTCTTTGCTAACATTAAATTTACGTCCGACAAGCAATAATCCATTCAGAGTTAGTAACCAGACACATTGCTCAGATAAATCAAATGCTTCCAACCATAACTATTTTATATTTGATAAGTTACTTCGTTATAAAAAAGTACAATATCATCACAAACAAATAGTCCCATGCAAGATGCACTATTAATGGAAATCGCCTTATTGGGCTCTTGAAAATCTAATAGGCCATTGTTATTTTATTTTTGTTTTTTTGATTCAGTAATAGGCTATTGTTATTGTTAAAGACAAATAAAGCATTCAGATGAGGTAGCACACACAATTCAGCCAGTATTATCCCATTCATGCACCAAGACCAGGCAAACGTTTTGTACCCTTCCAAATAAAAGGCTAGGGAGAACTTAATGGAGTTGTACACTCAGAAGAAGGAGAAAATAAAGACATGTAACAGAGCAAGCCCATAATTAAGTACAATATGCGATAATCAGGAATTAGGAATTGGAAATAGAATTAACAATGAAGTGAGTGTTATCAAGAGAACAAAAATTTCAAATAAACCTAGAAAGAGGATTGGCTGTAATATTGAACCAAAGAAAGACAACAACAACGAGGATAAGAAGTTCATAACTAAATGCTCCCTATTGGTCTTCCAAAAGACCAAATGAACATCCACATCCACTCTATAGGAAACAATGAGGAAAAAAGAATGTATATAATGAATTTTTCAAGTCTGTAGTAAGAGTTGCTACTACCACATTGTGCATCCCCTCCATTTTCATGAAGATCATGCTCGCTTTTAGTCAACTTAGCATAAGGGGCTTAACCTTAAAAGGAATAGCTAGACCACTAACGTATAAAGGAACTACTTTTGGAGAATATGCTACCTCTAGACCATCGAAACTTTATCCTCAGCCCACTAACCCGATCTTAACACTAATTGTCCAAGTATCAATCCCACATAAGCCGCATACATTATGTTGGATTTTAACAACAGGCCGTACAAATACACCCATCATACCCTGTAAGCCATTTAAAGAAAAGAATAGATCCTCAGATAAGAAATACGAGCATATGGAAAGCAGAGACTTCACTTTGTCTTTTGCAGAGCTATCTTGAAACTTAAAAATTGAAACAGAAAATGTTTTTAAGAGCAATAAATCTTCAAATAATTTTTATCTTTAGTTATACATTAAAGTCGACATGGACAAAATCAGGCTTGACCAACATTAGCAGTGAAATAAAGGGCATCAAAACATATGTAACTAAACTATGACCCCATTGTCTGAAGAATGAAACTGGTCCATCTCAAGATAAAAATAACCAGGGAAGGTAAGACAGTTAGCAACTTAGCATGATTCCAACAGTATTTTATTTGAGATATTGCTACAGGTGATGCTCAAGAATTGAACCCTCTGATGGGGAAAATTAAGATGGCCACAGAGGAGATAAGGAGAGGATGATCTGACATGAAGGATAATAATAAGGTACAAAAACCATTGGAAAAATAGGAGCAGAGACCTTTCTCTTTTAATTTTATTCTGGAGATCAGAAAAAACTCCAGTCAGCAAAATCAGCAGAATAGACTTGTTGTCACTGGAAAATGAACAAGAAGATTCCTTAAACTTTCTACACTGGATTTCCACTTGATTTTATTAAGGGAATTCTACACCTATATTAGAGATGGGGAATAATGAAACTTCAGATTTCACTTTGAACAGGGTTCAGGAAGACGAGAATTTGGAGAAGCAGTTCGGAGACATTAAAAAACATCTTTTCTAAGCAGTAGTTTTCTGAAAAGTGAACCAGATTCCTCTTAGAACAAAAACTTATATCCCCTGACGTCAAAACAAATTGATTCTCTAAGCTGTTTTTAAAAAATTATTGAAATTTTCCATACACACTTTATAGGTGGTGTTAGCAGATGGTATCCTCCAGCTTGATGATCCTACCATCAGAAATTCAGCATACTGGGGTCCCTTTGTATTTTACACACAATCTCAGAGCATTCCAGTCACCATAAGGTCAATATGACAAGTACTTACATCTTCACCAATGGTAATCGCATCTGGGAAAAGCCCGTGAATAAGATCGTTGACAAGCATCAAATACACCACAGCATCCACATCAGTCGCGAATCCAAAATATTCATTGTAGTTCCCAGTGAATGCCACCTATAGAAATTAAAATGCATCAGGTGGGTAGTTTAGCAGAATACTGGAGAGACCACCTTGGTAAAACACATGAAGCAGGAAGAAGGAACTGATATTTCCAAATAGTAAGACATTAGCTGTGACGTGTAACTACTGTAGAGTTCCTGAAGCTAAACAGAGGATTCTCATAAACCTTAATTTTTCATTATATTCTGTAGATATTGGGAAAGTATTTACCAACCCCACCTATGTGAGCCTTGCGAAGTATAGCCAGTCTCAAGCTTGGATTTTGGGTGTGTGTGGGGGGGGTGGGGGGATCACATTAGGTTGAGGTTAGCATAAAAGTAGTTCAACTCTGATTAATCCTTCAAATATTAACCTGAATAAGGTGGNGGGGGGGGGGGGGGGATCACATTAGGTTGAGGTTAGCATAAAAGTAGTTCAACTCTGATTAATCCTTCAAATATTAACCTGAATAAGGTGGAACAGATACAGTAGATTCATATAATCGACTTCAACTAAATTTTGGATGAAAGCATATTGAATTGATCAACTGGAAATTGTTGACTAACATGTTCTTCCATACTTTTGCAAATTTGGAAATCATGCAACTCTTCAGCCTGTCTGTTTTATAGTAATCTCATTCGCATAGACACCTTTCATCTATATATAATTCATCTCTTTCAAGAACTTTTTACAAGTAAAAGCAATTCAAAGTTTGCTCAACCCAAAGAGAGTGCAAAAATAATGGAAATTAACTACTCAATGTAAACTACAAAAATTGTACTTCAGCTCCTTAAGAAGTCACTTGCCCTCTTAAATGAAAACCACCAACAGATTTTCGCTAAACTATTTTTTTTTCTTTTTGTGTCCGGGCCAACTTGCATGTGCCTCAGCTAATTCCATTGGTAACTGCTACCTACCACCAGCACAAGTACCGGATAACTCGGCTCACCAAGGCTTGGGCAGATGAGAAGAAATCACCTAGTGTTTTCTGTCTCCACTGGGATTTGAACTTGAGACCTCGTCGTTCTCCTCCACTTCATTGACCACTAGTCCACACCCTTGGGTGCAAGACATTCGCTAAATTATTTTTCCATTTGATTGGACAGATTTATCTTAGACATTCAGGCAGCGAATTAACATGACTTGCAGGCATTTAGCTTATTCAATGAAAGAAGAGGAACAAATAATGAAGCCGATTTTATACAATGGTAATACCAGGGTAATACTAAATAAAATGAAGAGAAGGTACGAATTCTTCTAGATAATATTAAAATCATAATGCCTTGGCTGATAAATGGCCATGGTACTAAAAAAAGAATTGTTGCAGTTAGATGCCTAATTACTTTATGAGTTGCTTACTAGAATACTAAATACTGCTGCGTACTCCATAGAATGATAAAAAGGTCAACTGGGTTTTCCCCCCCATAATTTGGTAGTTACCAAGCATCTTGTTGTCTAAAGCTGTCACTTATGATCACAGAATTGAGTACAAAAATTATGTTGGATCAACTTTACCGATAATCCGTGGTGAGTATACATCATTGATGTCACACCATCAAATCTAAATCCATCAAATTTGAACTCATCCAACCACCATCTCGCATTTGAGAGAAGATACCTAAGTACCTATAACAAGAAACATAGTTTCTGTCACACCCATGGACACGAGGCACAAGGTTGTGGTTGACTCATATTTGAAAGGAAGAAAGTACCTCCCAGTGTCCATAGTTAAAGAGGCGGGAATCCCACATCCAATGATAACCACGAGATCCAGAGTGAAAATAACAACTATCAGTTCCATCAAACATGTTCAGCCCATCTAAAGTATTATTTGATGCATGGCTGCAAAAAAGTTGCACGGTTACAGTGAGTTAAGGACAAAGTAAAGCTTGTCAATAGAAAATAAGTGCCAATGAAAAAAGAATAACTCTTATTATGACCAGATGTAAGAATTAGGCACCATTTCTTTCATTTATGAATTAGACCATAGGAAATGCACCCACGGAAGAGAAAACATAATGATGGATCCATGGGAATAAAAAATAAAGCCTAATCTGAAAGCTATGCACCTGCACCTTAACCACAAGAACAGAAAACAGGCCTCAAAATGGAGCGAGTACAGTAGTACAATTAAGAATCTTGGGAATCGACTAGGAGACTCAATCACTGTAATTGTGTATCATTTCCTATGTTAGAACATGTTTACGAACTGTCTAAACCCCAATAGCGTGTTGGAATATCAAGCTGCAGATGCTTTCTAGCTGTCAGCAGTGAACAATGTTTTTTTAGGATCGAGTAGCATAATGCATCTGGCAGAAAAGACTATGTGCGATTAATGTTTCTTAATGTCTATTTCCCCACCTGCAGAAAAATAAGGAGAATATCTCCACACCACTCCTTGGTTGTTCTTATGAGTGCAGCAACGTTCATCATAAGTAGACAGGAAAACTAATCCACATAATTAAAAGCTACAGCATTTTATAAATCATCAATTCCAAAAGGCAATTTTTTAGGCATTTTTATGGTAAGTGTCCAGCATCCCCACCATCAGACTGACTAGTTCTTCACAGGGAAAACTATATGTCAACAATCAAAAACATGAAATGACAAAAAGACTTGATCCATAGATTCACTAAACACAGTTGCAATACCTGTGAACAATGTCCATGAGAACAACAATTCCTAGCTCATGAGCTTTATCAATCAAAGACTTAAGGTCATCAGGCGTCCCAAAACGGCTGCTTGGTGCAAAAAAATTTGTGACATGATAACTGGACAAAGAAGGATAACGAGTTGCATTAGAAATACTAAAGTAGTCAGTTAAAACAGTTACTGGCACCAGTTGACGAGATGAGAAACTGAGACGACTTGCTGAAGATATAGAGTAACCAGGGAAACAAATGCAAACAGTAAAAACGAGAATTACCCAAAACTAGCATAATAAGAATGCTCTTGAATAGCCATAATTTGCACAGCGTTGTATCCAAGTTTTTTTATGCGAGGAAGAACTTCATCTCTAAAATTCACGTATGAGTTAATTTTAGGCTCCTGCATCACAAATCATCTGTAGGGTCAGAGGATAACAACATAAACTCAATAGTTCAGACAAACAGCAAAACTTAAGGAGACTGAGATAAGAAATAACTGAAAGCTTCTTGAAAATGCATATAGCATTTAACTACGGTCTTGGTAGCTTGGGAGAAAATGGAATAGAAAAAGGGGTAAAATATATTGTTTTATTTCTTTTTTGATAAAGACAAGGGGGCCAAATATTCACATCTCTGATGCATCACATTTTACAGCTACGATATATATGCACGAGGAATCAGTTCTTGCTGTCATAACATCCATATACAAAAGTATCACAAAAATGAAGAAGTCCCATATAAACAGCTGGAAACACTCAAAAAATCTTGGCACAGTAAAAAGGTATCTGGTACTTTTTTCTTCTATAGTTATCGAAAACTAGGCCATATAAACAGAGAATAGTAATAGTAAAAACAAAAGAGTCAAAAATACACAAGTGTTCGCACTTGAAAATTTTTCAGTCTGCCTATCCCGCCGTGCTTTTATTATGGAAGATGATTACTTGGTAAAGAACAATATCGACATGTGAAAAGGGGCCTTCAGATGCCATTTCTAGAACAGCAAGAAAAGAATTAACCTCTGGTTCATAAAGTTAACATCCAGAACACTTTGGTTCGAATTTCAACAGCCACTTTAGAGAAATAGCTGCTCTGTCTGATGACTAAATGTTCACATATACGGTAGTCATGACAGGTCCAACATGAAATGAAATAACAAAAATCAGATTCATAAATTATAAAATTACATGAAAGAGGAGGGATGCACACCGGACTACTCATTCCGATATGAGATTCATATATTCTCAGTGACTTTGGTTTCTTTGGCCGTGGATGTTGGAATACATACTTCTCCTACAAGGAATTGAAAACGAATCATAACATGAAAACAAATAACAGAAATAAAATAGAGTTTGTGAGGATGCAGAAATTAGCAAGGGAATACACGCACCTACGTAGGAAAGAAAAGAAAAACATCTAGCTCACAGACTGCTGTGCAAGACACTACTAAATTAGCTAATCACCAAACCAACTGGACAAATATACCGGAGAACATCAAAAAGAAGAGTTCGTAGAAGACTATTAATGTATGCTTGCCTGGGACTAGCTCAAATCCATACGTTAACATGTCAGCATATTTTACAGCTTTTTCATTGAAACTCTATGCCACACAAATCCTAGCTTATCAACATATTCTTTTTTCTTTTTTTATGACGACTATTCCACCGGGTATATCTCCCACCACTACTAAGTGACTATTCCGCCAACTTATCACTTAGTTTATTGCTAAATAAATATGAGATCAAGCTAATCTTAGGAAAGAGATCACTCTAATCGCTCAATGATTTCTCGGAAAGAACCTCTTTATATGAAAGGATTCTGAGTTCTGACAGCAAAGCTGGTCTAGTATTTCTCTAGGTCCAAATATTGCACCTTGACGCTATAGATTGAAATGTGTTTTGTAAGGAAGCTGAAGAAACGGTTAAGCATATAGTTGTTCAGCGTGAACACGTGAACGAGTGTTGGACCCTCATTTTTGGGCTTGAGGCATGAGTATGTTGTGTGGCTCGTGTCATATTCTGTCTAGGATTCCCTTTCATTTAGGCTCGCTATTTCGGGGGTGGAAGGGGAAAGCATATGGCTACAGTATAAAATGCTTATTAAGGTGCATTTGGTTGCAAAGAAATAAGAAAGCTTTCAGCAGACAAAATTTGCTATTAACAGGTTGCAAATCCTAGTGTATCTCAATGATTTAGTCTGGCAGCTTGGAAAAACTAGCAAAAAGCCATGAAGACTTCTGGAGCTCATTTTCCCCTATGCACCTGTTATCCATGGGTTAGAGCCTTCTTCTCTTAAACTCAGATAATTGATGCTCAATAAAGTTCCATATTCAAATAATTTATATTTTCTAATACAGCTCGATTGTAAAACCTTATCCACTGTAGCATTTTGGTGCAAACTGGTCTTTGCACATGATTAGATACAATGCTAGACACAATAGAGGATTTGCACAATTGTAACTACGCTTGTTGCACTGGCTTAATGCAAGTATTTACAAAATATCTATTACTTATAATTTAATAAAAAAAGAACATTATACAAGTGGATAGCATACTCCTTAAGTGATTCGATCGTCTCGTATTTCTACAATTATTTTTTTTAGTAGCAGCCTTTATTTATTTCCAATAAAACCCATTTGGCCATTTCAATTACTATCCAAACAATAGAATAATAGCAAACTTAAATGCTGTCACATGTGAATTTTCCAGTATGGGTTTTCATGAGTTCAAACTAATAAAGATTTTCCATTCCATTGAGAGTGGCCATCTCATTTAAAAGCTTAAGCTATTATAAAGGGCATCTTTAATTTATTTAATTATGTCTTCAACATGCCCCTTCATGTGCGGGTCTAATTCTTTTTCGTGTGCCAAGCACGAGGAAATTTTCCCTCATAATGAGTTGCGGTGAGACTCGAACCCAGGACCTCTACCTACTCTGCTACCATGTGGGAGTGTGTGAAAATCTCATCTAAAAGCTAAAGTGGTTCGAGATAGACACCTTAATTTATTTAATCATGTCTTTACCACATTCCTTTGTATGATGAACCAAATACAAGTCCACATACCGGGCAATTAGCAACAACAGAGAAAAGAGTGTAACCTCTTCGGGTGGATCATAGTATACTCCATTGTATGGAATTTCACCAGGAGGCTGTACAGAGAACTTGATCCAAGCAGGAATGGAATCCTTAACACCTGATGGAGTGTCCATACGTATCTACATTTTCAGTATATTAGAGTAATATTAGTAAATAGTTGCATAGAACCACAAGGATCAGACATAGACGATAAACCATGATTATATTATGAAACAAGCACAGTGAAAATATATGTTATGTACATTATGGAGATGATGAATTACAATTAAATGCTCTGACCTAGAACATTAGATCAAACCTAGAACACCAAGTATTGATATTCAATGTTACTAATCTTGAATTAAATAATTAAGAAATTGAATCAGGGAAACAACTTTTGAAAGCTCATTCATAGATGAATATTAATATTGTTTCTTTTTGGAAGGGGTGGGTTGGGAGGGGTGCCTGTGTGCTGAAAGAGAGAGCGAGAGGGGAGACAGAGACACTATAAACTTTGTTAAAACATATCTCCTTGAAAGAGTTTGCAGCCAGCACTTATCAGGCTTAGAAGTGAATAGACCTATATAACTAAAAAGAATCTTGAACATTCTTTGACACAAGTATTGTAACTGAAAGGTAGAAAACAGTAGTATCGTCAGCCAATGGATAAAATACCCAAAAGTCAATCAGAGCACTGTAGAAAATGAACATACCTTCACTCTGGACCCATGAGGAATTGCAGGAGAGCCGTCCGCATTATTTGGCAAAAAAATCTCCCAGACACCAAATTCGTTCTGCTTATAGATCATGAATTAGTTTTATGCAACATTCCATCACTGCATAGAGCTTAACATTGTAACATAGAGAGCATAACATGTCTTTATACGATGGTAAGAGAATACTAAGAGCTTCAATCAACATGTTAACCACCATAATCCTAGATCAAAACAGCAGTACTATGCAGATTACTCTTGTGCCATTGTCTCTATACTTCTTCACAACTCGTACAATCAGATATTATATAAAAGTGAATGCAAATAGATGATCCTTCTCATATCCTTCATTGTTAACATATTAATTACAGAAGATGACGGTAACAGTGGAAACTCTCTAAAACCCCCCCCCCCCCCCCCCCTCCCCAGGGGCAAAAAGAAGAGAAGAGAAAGACAATTGAAGCTAGTGAAGATGCGACTCATCTACTATAGCAGTGAAAAGATTGTATAATATCGGTGGAATATGATCCATACAAATTCAGGAAGTAGTTGAATAATGCCTGAAGAATTGTTTGAGAAACTGGAAAATAAATGAAAGAAGGAATAAAGACAATGCTTGGACAGAAATTCCTGATGGTTCTGTCAATTGGGAAAGAAGAGAATAGAAGATCTCTTGAGCACGTGGAACTTTTTCCTTTTTCAAACAAGTACAAGCGGGACTTTCTTTTGTTCCAAACAGAATGTATGATGTTCTCTTAGAGTACTTTAGGAGTACTCAAAAGATGCAACTTGTATAGGTGATAGGATGTCTTCGGCAGAGAGCAATAATTTTTGTATAGCTCCTCTTTGACCTGTACATTTGTCTACTATCCAGTTGATCCCTTTTGTGCAATGAACTGAAAAAGAAGGAATTTTGTTGCATGCTCGTAGAAGTCAAGCAGAATTCTGAAAGACTCGGAGGAATCTAAAGAACAACACCAGATCTTGAATTCATTTTATCAGATCAATGGAACATCTGACGGAACAGTTAAAACTTCTTTTCTTTTTTCGATAAGTAACAGACCAGTTAGACATAGAAAGCACTATTCTCACCAAATACCAATTTAAAGTGTGTCGTCATTTTCAGACCTACTATCAAGGAACTAACGAAATATGAGCCTTATCGGAAAGAAGTCAAGAAACGGTTACTTTGAAATCTTAAGAAATCCATATTTTCTTGCAAAGACTCCCTTGTAACATGCAAATTTGAAAAGGGATCACGTGCCAAAATAACTTGATCAACAAAGGGGTAATAGAAAAAGTAAACAGAAATAAGAATACGAGAAATTTGCTAGAAACTGTGAAATGAGTAGCAAAGACAATCAATGTAAAGAACACAAGGCTCTCAAACAAAAATGGCAACAGAACCACTTGGATATGTACTGTAAGGGATATACCCGAGTCATGACGTCAGCATTTGGGTTCCAATTGTTGAAATCTCCAATGAGGGCAGCCCACTGCAACGGAAAGGATAGGATATACATGCAATTTAGACTTTCACAAAACGATATTTTCATATCTTAAACAAAATGCAGAAGTTAGTATAAAAACTGATGGGCATATAAGGAGATCACCAATGACTTTACACTTTATTTCACATTAATGATCTCTCATTTCACCGTATACTGCACTTGAACCTTATTTCTTTAGTAATCAGTTTACACAAAACGTCAGAAAGTATATAGCTTTGGCAAAAAAATGTTCTGTCATACATCCAGCAATTATGTGTTGCTGAAGGGATTCTCCTTTCTTTTAGAAGGCTCCTTAATGTAAAATCAGCGTACTGAACTCATCGGACTTAGTAAAAATCAAGAAACAGCATTTTATGCTGATAAAAGCACCCTCTAACCAAAAGAGAAACACTTGGTTTGCTGTTTGTTATAGGTACCCATACAGGCATAAGACAAGCCAGGTCAAAATATCATGGTTGTGTTCCTCAACACAAATTTATACGTAGTTGGCAGATCTTGAGTCAGTGTAGTCCTAGGAATCCTGGGAGCTAATTCTTACATGCCAAAATAGATCTTTTACTTGCTAGTGGGCAGTGGCAGAAGAAAGATGATTCACTAATTATTTTGGGATACAGAAGTTTGCAACCTGGAGTGTTCTAAAATAGTTTCTCAGTCCTTGACCTTTATTCTGAAAAGATGACTTAATATATGTCCATTCTCACTCCATCCTCAAAATGACCATCACATTGGACCAGAATAAATCTTACAGACTAGGTCAATGGCTCACCAAGTCGATGGGGAAAAAAATGGCTCACCAAGCCGAGGCCTAGATCAAGCTTGCAGAGCCGGCGAGTAATGCTATCAAGTAACAAAGCCTAACTTTAATAAGTTAAGCCAAAGGAATCTTATCATCGTTTTTAGGTCAAAAGTCCATCCAGGGTGAAGGCCATAATCTGTGCAAATGACAGAAACTGTGGAGCAATTACAATATTCTAAACTATCAGACAAGAAACATCTTTTTTGAAAATTAAAGCATAAATCTTCTCCTTTCTACTTTCTCTTAGTTTCTCTCACCTTTTACTTCAAAAAAGAAGTGGTTATCATTTTGTGGTCCTTTTTATCATAGAGAATCTAAAAAAACAAGAAAGAAAACACTGACCTTGGCACCAGGAGCCCACTCCCGATAAGTGATACCTGTACCACTGGCAACAAAGTTCACAGGCAATCAATGACTGGTACTTCAGCCCCTCTCAGTAGAGCAAACTTACAAAGGGAAAGAAGGAGTATCTACAGTATGGTCAGGCTTACAGATCTGATATAACGTACATATACTCCAAGGAAAAGAAAAACAGAAAGTAAAAACATCTACTACAATAAAGGGAAAAACAATATCAATGAAGTACATACATTCTCTTCCAACAATTAGGTGTAACACTAGCTCCAGATGGTTCCTCTTCGTAAACATTAACTTAGGAAGGTCACTTTCTGGGAGTCACTCCTGCTGTCTGAGACAAATACTTCAAATTGCAATATATACCATGCCTAGATTGCTAGAAACTAGATGATAGCTATTTTTAGTAAATGGCTGAGCATGTCAAAAATTAACCGCTGCTATATACATGTCTCCAAATACAAAATGTAATCTGTTTTTCTTTCTTTTATCTCCAGATATTAAAACCTATAATCACCTTCTCACTCCTCTATAGGTATGGGTGTGGGTCAAAGAAGTACCAAGTTAGCGTCAACAAATAACATTATGGCATGAAAGTGACAAGGTTTTGCACACGGCCGGTCTCGAATACCTTCAGAAAGAAAATTAAATAAGATAGAAAGCAGTCATTACCTACGAGTGAAACCCATTTTTTCGTAACCACGAGAAAAAGCTTCCAAACCACCCTCATACTTGTCAATTGCCTCCCTCATTTTCTTGTACTCTGAAAACCTAAAAGTGGATAGCATAGAAAAGAATTCTTTAGATTTTAGCTGGCCATGTCCACAGGAACTGCAGAGAAAGATAGCACTGCCACTTGGAGCAGAACGAAGCAGATAAATGCTGAGGCATATAGATACACCAAGAGCATAACCATAATTGCATAACCAAAGGCAAATAATGTCTCGAGAGCAAGAACATCCAACAAAAAGACCAATTCATAGAGAAAGAGACAAAATTCTGGAAGTGCATGTGAGCAATCGGCTCTCAGAGTTGGTAAAATTGGAAAGTTGAAGAATAAAACAGAACTGCTGACGAACAATCCAACCAATACAGAGCATGGTAGACTGCTACTAGAAATTAAACTAGCATGTTGTTGTGCTATGGGCCTATTGCGTCCTTCAAGAATTAGACCTGGGAGACAAAAACGATGAATGTACAAAGCAAATACTCAAACCTAGGAAGAAGAACAAGCAAAACCTAACATAGGACCACGGCAATTGAAAACAAGCATCGATGACAATGACAAATCAGAAAATACTAAGAGCATTCAGATCGAAAGAAAATAAACTTCTGTTTCAAACAATGGCAAAATATTATAAAGCATCTCAATTGGGTAGAAACAAAAACAGTGGCTGGTAATGCCTAAACCAGGCATAAAAATATGGTTCAGATGGACCAAATTGTGCATCTTAACTGGTCAATGGTCCCCCAGAAGGCTTCTTCCCCTCCCAATGAGACTTGGGACAAGGTGATCATCTCCCTCTTTGTTCACGCAAGTGGTGGTCACCTATCTCCCGTTTTGTCCATGGCCAAAGGATTAAGGGACTTAGAAATATGCTGAAAGTGGCTGTCGACAGGGGATGGATTAAGGGATTAAATGTGGAGTCAGTAAACCTTCAAATTGTCTCCATTACCCCCCATATTTATGCTGATAATACCATAATGCTCTGTGATGCTGTGGAGAGGCAACTGATGCACCTAAGAGTCATTCGCGATGACTTTGAGGCAGTTCCTGGCCTAAGGATCAACAATGAACTAAATTTCCTCTTCCCAGTCAATAAAGTTCACAGCATAGAATCACTGGCTGACCTGATCAAATGCAGAATCGGTGAACTACCCAACATTTACCAGGGAGTTCTCTCAGGGCCAAATATATAGACACAGCAGGGGAATGGAGTTAGAGAAGGTGGAGAGGAGGCTGTCAAACTGGAAGAGGCACTATCTTTCAATGCGAAATCCTAGATAGTCTTCTTCCAACTACACCACTACCTTCGTGTGACAAGCTCAGAAGGCATTCCTATGGGAAAGAAATGCAGAAACTAAAAAGTACCAGCTACTTAGGTGGGCTAAGTGTAGAAAATAAAGGAGGCCGGTGATCTAGGAGTAAGAAACATGAAGTATGACTGAAGCTCTTATACAAATGGTATACAAATGGCTATGGAGGTAAACTTCTCAAGTCTCAACAAGAAGGAATGCGGGAGAAGTGATTAGTGGAAAGTATGGTTAGTCAACTCCGTGGTGTTTCAACCAGTGAGTGCTCATATTATGGGCTCTGCCTATGGAAAAACACAAGGAATCATTGGGCTGATTTGTTCCCTTGTATAGATGTCAATCTAGGCAATGGAAGAAATTAAAGTTTTGACAAGATGTATAACAGGGCCATATTACCCTCAATCATGAATCTCAGATCCTATGTCATGGCAGATAATTTGCAACTAAGTTGCTGAAGAATGTTCAGAAAGATTTCATATATATACACAAAACAGGACCAGTAAGCAGCAGCATATTGAAGTCTTTAATAAAACCTAAATATCATCAACCAGATCATCACAGGAAAAACAAATAACAGCCTATAGACGATATAATATCATCTCTCAATCTCCCAATCAACGAATGCTGCCTCTAAAATAGTGTTATCAAAGGCGAAAAGCGCAAAAAACCTCTAAGGTCTGTTGGGGCTTTAAGCGCAGAGCGCAAATAAAGCGTGGGCTTTAATGATAAAAGGTGCAACTGAAGAAAAAGTAAAAATATGTATTTGTAGTCCAAGACTAATAATTATAAGCATGAATAACAATATATGGGGAAAACAATTTGAAAAAGATTTACGATAAAGTGAAATATCAATTGTTTAATGTCGCTTTTTTTAGGATTCCACTCATTGGTAAGGAAAAGTATGTCTTAGAGCCTTGATGCGACAGTAAATCGCCCACAAAGCGAGGCGAAGCGCTCAACATGTTTTGTGCCTCGCTTCATGGCTTAAGCGCGCATTAAGCGCGCCTTTGACAACACTGCTCTAAAATAGGCAAATTACTCAACGAATGATAACATTTTTACCTGTAATCAAGGTGTTGACGATGGTTTGTCAAAAGGGGGTCTATTTCGTAAATCTTCTGACCAAGTCCGGGTGGAGGAATGCCCCTCTTTCTAACTCTATCAGATTCATCGATGATCGTCTCTTCAGAAGTATCTAATGTTTTGGACTCCTTCAGTTTACCACCTTCTTCTAGTTGTAGTGATGAAGCAAAATCCAGCTCTTCAACATTTCCTTTAAGACCACTTGCTGGCTCGACGTCACCATTCTCAGCTTTAATCTGGCTAGCATGTTCCATTTCTGAACCATCTACATCAGTTGATGCCTAAAATAAAAAATGTAATAGAACAATTATGAAGCAAAGTGACAATATGCATTGTCAGTGGTTCTACTATTCCAAAAAGATTTGTACATTCAATTTAACAAGATTAAAATTATATAGTAAAGAGACATGCTCTAAGGATCTACAGATCTAATTGGTGGTTGGAGCAAGATTACGATTGAAGCTAGAAAAGTCTCACTGCTGACAATGTTCTAGGGTTTTCATCATCTTATGAGTGAAGCTTTTAACTTATGTGCAAAAGATGCCACCAAGATTCAAAAACTCACACGTCTAGCCACCGAGACCCAAGTGTCTTCTTCCATCATAGTGGAGTACGAAACTAAAGATATCAAATGAGTCAAAGATCAATTCTAGAGGTACACAAGCTGGAAATTTTATCAATCAAGCATCCAATGAATAGCTTTATCTATCTCCTAATAAATTGAACAAGAGGTTGCCTCCATTTGAAAAGGAGATTCCAAATTGCTTTATCTATGAGAATTATATAAAGATAAAGGCCCACCATCAAAACAATTAATAGATCAAAACAGTGTTCCAGTAATGAAAAGAGAAAATGACACTCTTCAGAATCAAAAAAAAAAAAAATTGGGGGTGGGGGTGGGGTGGGGGGTGTTAATAACATGATTTTGTTTTGATAAGTAAATAACATGATGATATTGTCGATGCACTAGATACAGATGAGAGATGACACTGAACTTCTGAATTCACTGAAAGGTGTGGAAACATTCTGAAATATTTGGATGCATGTTAGGCTATTCGGAGAGTGAGTTAATTCATAGCCCCAAAATATTTTTATTTTTATCCTGTTAGACTATTGCTTTAATTTCTATAAAACGCAGAATTATCGAAAAATTTGGGACGAGTTCTATAAAGGCCTTACATGAAGGTTAAGTGCTGTTGTAGGTCTTACATGACGGTTAAGTTGAGGAATCACTTGTAAAGCTGTGACAGAAAGGCCAGACCGACACATTTTCTATGTTTATCTAGCAACTAGCAATGAGATTACAAGTCGACGCCTAAGAGCTTTAATGATCAAAAAAGCAATGAGATCTCATCCTATGTAGTTACAGAGAGGATGTAAGCAAGTTTTTTTTCCATCGATAAATTTCTCTGCAATTGCGTTAAACAAGTCGGACGTTCCCACCCAAGCTTCTCCAGAGCTGTGTTTCTAGGCAAGCTCCGGTGGCATTCCCTATTGTCTTCTGGAAGTCGCTCCTCCACAAACAAACCTCCTCAGAAGTTGTGTCTTGGCACTTTAAAACCGTGCCTCTCCATTTTACTTGAGCTTCCCATGAATGGTGCTCTATATTCAATATCCTCTGGTATCTGCTACACGATGCCTTAGTCCCCACTTTATAGTAAAATGCATTTCTCCTGTTACCAAATGGTAATTCCTGCGACAAAACTAGTTTCATGTCCTCCTCTGATGATGCAGTGCAGCTACGCACGCCCTGCACTAGTATTTGTCGAATAGTGCTCCGTTGTCCAAAAGACATCTATACTGGCCGTACAAGTATGACGGGTCTAATTACCTTCTATCAATTTTAGGACATTTACTGTGGATACCGCTCATCAGCTCATGTCATGTATGGATTGTAACAGTGCCTCTACATATAAAACCCGTATGTATGAATAGTATTATGAGGATAATTTGTATTATTCCTGTGAATGCTGCCCATGCTTATACGGAACCAAACTATTCCCTAGTCCTAGTACCACTTGTAGGGACATGCAATATACCTATAGGGATAACACAACGAGCGTTTTGATGTCATTTGTTGAGACAGAAGACACCCACAGTAAAATAAAGGGGAATAATGGTAGACATTGAGACTTCCGATTCTCAGATAAGGAAAAAACCATGACTAAAGAGAAAAAATAATATCAATATCATAGAGAATAACATACACTTACAACTCTTTTATCACAAGTCTTCAAGATTATCACACTCAAAAGAAATACCCTCTTTCCGCATGTTTCTTTTTTTTTTTTTTGGACAAAAATATTTCTTTTTTTTTCTTCGCCCTTTCCATTGAAAGAACGGATTAAAAAAATGATTCAACCTCAGAACCATTTAAATGTAGCGGATAACAGCGGGGCTTAGAGACACTCTCGACATAATACTGTCAAAGTAACCACATTCCTCACATACTGTTGTGATACCGACTTTTATACCTTCAGTTGGATTTGGCGAAGGAAACAGTCTCTCCTTTTGTGTCTTTATCTTGTTCAAAGTTTGCTCCCTCAATTGATACTTGCGTGAGACAAAATAGGTCACCTATTGGAATAGAGATTTTAGACCCAAAAATATTTTTCCATAACCTGAGATAAGAATGTGTCTGTTACAATTATCTAAACAAGACTGTTCAAGAAGCCTTAGTCATTCTAATATTATGGAAAGGATCTCTCTACCAAAATCCCAAACTGATTGACTTGTACAAAAGGCTTTAAGTGTGGTAGGCGGAGCTGCTATCCAAAAGTGATATTATTAATCAAGGTTCTGTAGGCACTCTTTGCTTATATGATGCCTAACACCTCAAATTTGCAGGTAATAGGAGTAGATAACTTTCTACTATTATTTATTGGGAGAACCTAAGGGCACCAAAGCATACTCATGCCTCCCTCTGAACTAAGAGTGCACACAAATTTGTTCGCATGAGTTAGTAATGATGCATCAACTGTAGCTAGAAGCCATGAGTTAGTAAAAAACAAAACTCTCCTTTCATGCGGTTGGAGATTAATGTAACATACCGGGGAATTTTCTGGAACTGTATCAGCAACCTCCAATTGTTCAGTTGAGGATGAGGAGCTACCACTCTGGCTGCCAGGAACAAGGACTTTCCCTGATGCTGCAACTGTAGAAGATCGGGATTCGGGGTCGTAAGAAGACTTTTCAGCAAAGATCTTCCCTACATACATATATCAGATTAGTGTTATATCTCCACTCTACTACTTAAATGTCAATTAATTAAGGTTGAAGAGAGCAAAGATTTGTGTGATTAGAAGTGATGCTGCCGAAGCAATAAAAATGTTTTTTTTATCCAAGCACAATTTTACCAAACTATTTCAACTACACGTTTAGTCTCGGAATCAAACAGTCTCATCTAGTTTAAACTAATGTTAAAAGGATCTCATTCTTCAGTGTGACAATATTCTCATGGTAAATCAAGAAACTTCTATAGTAGAGTCTACAAAAAGTAGAACAGCAGTGACATCACTTAGTAGCTTAGAAGCCCCATTTTCCAGACAGAACCTCAACTTTCACTATTCAATCAACAAAGCAACTAAAAAACAAAATTCAAAAATATCTGATCACACAAAAGAGGGGGGGGAAAGTACTATAGCCACTGATCATTCTTACAACTTACTTTTTGGAGGGATAAAGATCCCTCCAGAAAAGCAACAAACAGAAGGCCCTTTTAAACCCAAAACCGACACTTCAAAAGAGTTAGTATTACTTTTAAAAGTGCCAAATCAAAACTTTTCATGAATATTCATTAATTTGTTTTCTTAGAGAAAATACTTAACAGACTTCAGGAACACCCAATTAGAGAAACCAAAAGAAAGAATCAATATTAACCAAACTTTTTCACCAGCAATATTGTCTAGAAAGGTACATCAGCCCCATTTCTTCAGACAAAAACCTCAGCTTTCACCACTCAATCAACAAATCACGTAAGGAAAAAAGGACTGATCAGTCAATTGAAGAAGAAAGGAAAATCTAAGCATTGATTCTTACAACGTATATCAGAAGCAAAAAAGATCTCACTATATAGAAATATAAGGTCCTTTTACACCCAAGCCAAAGTCAATTATAACTGACCCAAACTTCAAAAAGTTACTACCTTCAGCAATGTAAACCATGAAAATTCATAATTTTTACTTTTTGCCGGAATATATTTAAATGGCAATAATAAGTACTACTAACTTTAGAGAATACTCAATTACAACAAATCAAAGAAAAAACCTTGACGCGCGCGCGCACACACACACACATACATAGAGAGAGAGAGAGAGAGAGAGAGACAGGGTAGTACGTGAAACAGAATGCTTTTTCGAGAAGACGGAAACGGTAGGATTCCTCCGATCAGCATTGGAAGTAAAAGCAGGGGATTTGTGAAGCGATGGAACAGTAGGAAAACGAACACCAGAGAGTGTGTACACCATTGTATTCCTTTAGGGTTTTACGAATCTTAGTTCATGAGGTTCAAGTCCTACACACTAAAACACCAGATCTGATAACTAACTGTCAAAGTGTGCTGAGTTCAAGGCGCCAAGAGAAGCGTGATTACGGAGAGAGAGAGAGAAAGAGCAACTGAGTTGAGTGGCGGAGGTTTTATATTTAGTGAAAACAGATTTTATACGTTTGTGGGTTTTGCGTCTTCTAAATGGTACTCTAATTTTTATATTAAACTCTATTATTTTTTTTAAATACCGAGTATTTTTTATATTTAAATCTTTTTTTTCAAAACGAATTTTTATTACATATAGAAAAATAGTTTAATTTTAAATTTCTTAGTTTTTCATTAATCACATACTTTTATAGTCACAAAATTCTAATGACATATTTAAAAGTATAAATTAAAAAAAAAAAATCCGTACCGAGTTAAGTTATGCAACATAAATTGAACTGATAAAGTATTCATTTTTTACACTTATGCAATATATATATAAATAAAACTCTTTTGTCTGAAATAAGTTAGGGTTCTCGTAATGTTCATAGTGATAATAAATTTGTTTGTTAAATTTTAGGAATATGATATTGTATAACTGCTCTAAAAAATAATATCTGAATATATATATATATATATATATATATATATATATATATAAATCACCTATTATATGTTCATTAGTTTTGTGAAAACATCGAATTAATACTACTATAATAGTAGGAGTAATAATTTCTTTTAGAAAATGAGTTGCAGAGACCCATTTGGGAAAAAGTCCAAATATAAGTTCACAAGTGTATATTGGGTGAAAGGGCTCCACACAAGACACTCTCCATCGTCAATTCAACTCCAACTTGAATTCAATTGATTTGATTATTTACTATTGAGGTTGGAATTGTATATTCTTTTATTCTCAATCAAAGTTTTTAAGTTCGAATTCTAAATACGAAATACCTTTTGCTTTACTCCACAATATAAAGTTTTTTTTGGCGTGAATATAGATTTCATTGGACCCCACTACAAATGTAGACGGACAATGCATTGGGGCAAAAAAAGACCATACTTCGAAGGTGTAATGCAAAGAACTTACCCTAATAATGATTGTTTTCACACTTCGAACTTGTGACTTATAGGTCACATGAAAATAATTTTACCGTTATTTTAATGATCTCCTTCTCAATACAAATATAGACTCGAATAAAAAATCAATTTTTATTTTATTTTCAATATTTTGATATTTTTCCAGAAAAGAGGTGTGTACTCGATCTTGAGCCAAAGGGCCCACGTGCGGGGCTAAACAAAGGAGTAGTATATGAATCTTCGAAAAGATGAGGAACGAAAGGCCACCAATGTATTTCATGTGCAAGTGATTAGCTGTCTTTTTCAATCTTGTGGGGTTTTCACTTATGATCTTTTTAGTGGCATTATTCCATGTGTCTTCTAAAAGTTAGGAGAGTACATTTTGTTAAAAGATTGTTTAATTAAAAGAGTATTTTTATGGGATATTCTTTTTGCTTATTTTTATGCTTTATACGTTATGCTAATTGAAAAAAATACCATTAATATTGATTTTAAGTGCTACTTTAATGAGTTGATGAGATAATCACATGGATTATAATGGGGATCTTTTAGAACATCGATGATTAACCACTATTTAATCATTTTTTTATAGAATAAATCGCTACTTTCACAATTAAGCAATGATGTTTATGATCAGTATTACTACGGCTAGTATATTATTATATTATTCTTTATTTTATTAATATTATTGTTTTTTTTTACTTTGGATATATTTATTATTTTTGTTGTCAGTATTTTTATCTCTTGCATTTTTAAACATGTTTTGAAAACGTTTTTCTTGAGTCGAAAATCTATGAAAAATAACATTTTTGCCTCAAACAAAGGTACAGTGGTGTATACGCTATCCTTTCTACATCCCCACTTGTGAGATCACATTTAGATGTGTTATCATTGTTGTTGTTCCAATTAAGCAAGGATCCAGAATTTCAAGAGAATGAGTGCATTATTTCAATCTAAATTTTATATTTGACTAGTTCAACCTTTAGATTCTTACCATAAATTTATTATATTTTTAAAATTATAGATTTAAAATAAATTTATTTTGTAATTTTATTTATTTCTGGGGTATATATCTTTGTAATGTCAAAAATATTTTTACAATCCACTTGGCCCAAGTTTAATCATAATGAGCCGTGTTTTTCGGTATTTATCCAATTTGTGGACCCAAAAATGTAAGATATAGATCCACAAATTTATGAGATAAAAAAAGACAAAATACATAAGTTACACCTAAACTATGGATCAAATTCCTATTAGACACTTTTTGCGGGAAAAAATTACTTTACACACTCAATCTTTTCAAAGTGTAACTAACACACCTTTTTTTTTCTTGACCAGTTTACTAAATTATGTTTAATTCACGCACCAATGAGGACGTGACATGTGTCGTTAACTTAAAACAATAATAATAAAAATATAAAATTACACATATACCCTCATCTTCTTCAACTCCATCTCTTTCATCTCCATCTCCCTCTCCGGCGACCCCCACAAAAATCAAAACCACAAGAGATAATGCACAGATAATGAGACATTTAACATACAGTACAAAGTCCGAAACAAATTCAAATTCATTGACCAAGATAATTTCAAGACAAAAAAAAATCAAAGTTACTGACCAAGATAATTCGAAGAAAAAGAAATAAAATTTCAGTCAAGAGAAACCAAAGCAAAAGTGAGTCATAAATCTTGACGTGCTATGCTATGAGATTAACACCAAAAAGTTCTAAATTTTCAATTTCCTTTTGCTTGAAATGGTGGCAACCAAATTGATGGAGCGGACAATGGTCTTCATAAGCCTCCACTCACTGTATAATCTGTAATAGCAGCTCCGGCAACATATTCGACCACGATGATGTCGCATCACCGGAATCTAATTCGACGGCATCGTCATTTTTCTGCTGCTAATTTATTTGAATCGCTAAGAAATCGAATTTAGCTGCTAATTTTCCGAAAGTTTATGAAAATTAGGAGCCCAAGTTATATGATATTTGGACTGTAAATTTATGGAGAAGAGAAAAGGGGAAGGCGGGTCCAACGAAGATGAAAGGGAGGAGGGGCTTGGAAAAACCCATAAAGGAGAATTGGGGATAGGGAACGAGGAAGAAGAAAGAGAAGAAGGGGGTGAGGTTTGGGGGACTATTTACTTAAAAAAATAAAAAAAATTGACACGTGCTACTTAACAAAAGAGGTTCACGCTCTTATCTTTTTGGTTACACACGCGCCTAGCAAAAAAGATGTGTCTTAGGTACACTTTAAAAAAATTGGGTGTGTAATAGATTTCCCGTGCTCAGAAAGTGTATCACGAGAACTTGGTCCTAAGGTCCGGAGATAAACTATGTAATTTGCCATAAAATAATATCTCATGCAACTAATACCATTTGTTTGAGGCACAAAATAAAAATTTCCCCTATTGGCCTATATGATTTGAAAACTAGGCCGCTTTCCCATATTTATCTTCTTCAACCCAACCGCCTCTTGTTTGTAAACTGAGAAGCTCAATTTTGTTACTGTGTTTGGAGCTCAAATCGTGGTTAACGAACTTTTGTAAGATTTGGGTTGTGAAAAATATATTTGAAAGGTAACTCGCCATTGTTGAATACTTGAAGATGTGGATTTATATTTCGAATATGATATTAATGCAAATTTAGGAATTGGCATTATTTAGACTTGATAGAAATAATCTAAGGAGTTCATCTACAAAATCTGAAAGTTATTTGATGGAGATTTAATTAAACTGATTTGTAACAAGAATTGTAACTAAAAACCCCAGAAAAAGTTCTTTTCCATAGCTAGTCACGCGTTATACATTTTTATATATTATTATATTTTATATATTATTATATATTTTTGTATAAGATAAATATATTCGAGCTGTGAAAACAACCTCTTACAGAAATACAAGGTAACATTGTGTACAATAGACCTTTGTGGTCCGACCCTTTCCCGAACGCGCATAACAGGAGTTAGTGTATCAGGCAGCCTTTTTTATAAGATAGGTCATTGTTTATAGAAGTACTACTGAGGGTCTGCCCTAGCCCAACTGCTATTTGGTGGTGGTGTTGGTAGTATTTTTAAATGTGACTCACTTTTGCATTTTAATCTGCCATATATATGGGTTGTACGGCATATATATAATGTTGCGGCATGCAGCCCGATCCATCACTATTCTCACAATTCGGCTCTCGACCTCACTCAGTTATCATCCTCACAAGCCACTCGAGAAACTCATCACAAATCACGGGGACTTAACCCAAAATATCTTTCATTAATTAAAAACAGAGTGATAAACAGTGAACAAGTATAAATCATGTCTAAGATTATATTTTTTATCAAAACAGTGTGAGAATAGTAGTAAAATACCCCTGAGGGTCTAAACAGGTCGGCACAAGGCCCCAAACATGGCGTACAACCCAAAATATAGTATCAATCTCTATAATACGGGATATCATATGAGTTCAAATCAAATACGCGGCTTAATAGTCGATACGGGACGAACCAAGTCACAATTCCTACCGGTGCACGCTCACGCGCTCGTCACCTGGCATGTGCGTCACCTCATTTATCAAAATAATACGAAATACCGGGGTTTCATACCCCTCAAGTCTAGATTTACAATCGTTACTTACCTCAAACCGGACGAAAATCTACTCTGCAATGCCCTTGCCACTCGACTCGGCCACAAATCGCCCCGAATCTATCCAAAATCAGTATTATATCATTAATACATGCTAAAGGAACGAAGCCCACACAAAAATTATCAATTTAAACCAAAATTCTCGAAATTGGCCAAACCCGACCTCCGGGCCCACGTCTCGGAATCCGACGAAACTTACAAAATCCGACAATCCATTCAACCACGAGTCCAATCATACCAAAATTACTAAATTCTGATAGCAATTCGGCCTCCAAATCTTCAAATCTTATTTTCAAATCCCTAGGTCCAAATCCCCAATTTACACCTCAAAAACATGAAATCTAGTCGGATTATTCGATGATAATTCAATATTATGGAGTAGAAATGATCACAAGTGACTTACCTCAAGATTTCCCGTGAATTCTTGCTCAATTGATCACCCCAAGCCGTGTTCATTCACCAAAAAAAGTTAAAATGGGCTAAAAACATAACAACATTAAAAAGACACAATTCTGGTCGCTAAAAGTGTCAAATCTGGTCGCTAAAGGTGCGCACCAGATCCTGTTGCACCAGCAATATTTATTTTCAATAAAAAAGCTCTAACTCCACCATACGAACTCGGAATTCGATGATTTTTATTCCTATGAGTCACAAATAATAATACGAACATATCTCTTCAATCGAAACTCAATTCGGAGCTCATTTGCTTAGTGTGATACCCATTTCGCTCGTTAAACTATTAACTCATGTTTCGCGTCAAAAAGTCAATCGCGACTTGATGAAATTAGACCAAACTTTTCAGATCACTCCTATAATTCATTATCAATATCTTGGAAGTCTCGAAATCATATTTCGATCTCTAGAACAAAAATGGACATTTAGATCATTACATGTTTATGCTCAAAACGACAAAATCTTCCAAAAACTCATCCAAAACTTAGTTGAGCCTCATGAGACCCCAACCAAGTATACTAACAAGTCCCATAATATGACACAAACTTAGTTGATGCCTCAAATTGCATCAAACAATGCTAAAACCGTGAATCACATCCCAATTCTAGCTTAATGAAGCTAAGAACTTCCAACTTCTATATTCGATGTCGAAACCTATCAAATCAAGTATGATTGACTTCAATTTTTTCACACAAGTCACAAATGACACTGCGAACCTATTTCAACTTCCGGAATTCCATTCCGACCCCAATATCAAAATTTTCACTGCCGACCGAGAAACACCCAAATTCCAATTTCGCCAATTCAAGCTTAATTCTACAACGGACCTCCAAATCACATTCGGGACGCGCTCCCAAGTCCAAAATCACCTAACAGAGTTAACCAAATCATAAAAATCCATATCCGAGATCGAATACTAAAAAGTCCAAACTTGGATAAACCTTTCAAATTTAAAGCTTCAAGCTGAGAATTGTTCTTCCAAATCTGTTCCGATGTCCTGAAAACCAAAACTGACGATTTATATAAGTCATAATACATCATACGAGGCTAGTCATGCCCGAGAACTGGCGAGCGAAGTGCAAATACTCAAAACGATCGGTCGGATCGTGACAGTTATACATTTATAAATGACAAACAAATTAAAAATGTATAGTATGTTTAATTTGAATATGGTATTCCAAATTAGTATATTGTGTATCCTGGCTATGTAATTATATATTTCTCTATCTATGTTTTGTATAATTTCGTTTATAGTGAAAGTATAGAGTCGTCTCTTCCTAATAGCAGTATATTTAATTTTATTGTTAAAATTTTTCGAAATTATTATTTCTAAATTCTATTTTTTACCTCGAATACTTATATATAAATCAATTAACATTTGAAGGAATTGAGATGAAAGATGATGTTGCAGGGAAGGAGCATGTTAGAATGATCTCGGGGGAGATTTGTAAAAATCTAGTTAGTCTTGGAAATACTACTGCCTTGAACAATATCAGTTTGTTTAATAATTTGCACAGTTTCGATCCCAATGGGATGGCGGTGAGAAACTTATGTAATAGTACTTTGTAGTTGTTAATTATAAATCCTTATTTCAAAAAAATAAATATATGATATGTTTATGTCAAATTTGTTCACACCTTTATTTCTCTGAGAATAAAAATAGTACATTTTGACATCTTCATTCATCATTAAAAAATAAGAAAATTTAAAATCAGTTCATTTTGATCCTCAAGTAAAGGTGTAGCTTTTAATTTTATAGTATCCTTTTTTTAAAATCTTTATAGCCTTTCACTAAATCATCATTTTCCTATTAATTCTACTGGAAAAAGTAAAAAATTTATACGGCATAAAAAATTTATACGGCAAATAAAAATGAAATTAAAAGAAGTGCAATCCAAACCCATAAAAAAGGGGAGCTAGACCTCTAGGTGTGACATTAAAAGATCCAAAGTGGGGTCCACGTGATAAGGAAGTGGCAGCTTCGAAAACATGTACTTGTAAAATGAGGTGGGCCCTACTCTTTCAGCAAACTAATAAGCATGTATAGGTGATGAAGCTATGAGTACAATAGCTTGAAAGCAAGTAAACAGTGAAATTTCATAAAAGCCCTTTTAAGCTAACACGTTGACCCCAAGCTCCTCAAACTGTGGGGAAACCAAAATATTAGAAAAATAAATTAAAAAAATGAAAATAAGTGGAAAAAAAAAAAAAGGAACCGGACGATGTATAACGCCCAAGTACAGGGCGCTATACATTAACGGTGTAAATGTATAGCGCCCTATACTTGGGCGTTATACATAAAGCTGTACATGTCAGGGTATAGCGCAC